>CAMOHE010050486.1:0-25317 GCA_946598075.1 Artocarpus hirsutus | reverse complement strand
TGGTTTATTTTATTTCCTCAAATTATTCTATTTGAACGATTTTTAAAATTATCTCATTTTTATTTATAAATTAAATTCTAAAACCCTATTTTTAACTAAATCTTTATTTAATTAACTTAACTAAACCACCACGTCACCTCCCGTACTCCAAGATGTGACACAGTCAACTCAATCCGACTCTTTTCATGCAACCCCATCCTTATGGGTAAAAGTTCAGACATGTTCAATTCTATCCAAAAACACTCATTAATTTGCTTGATCAGAATTCGCTTGCAACGTCATTTGACTCAATCGAACATTGGGTATACAAATGCATTCTCATGGCTCTATGTTTGATTCAATCAATTTGATCCAAACTAGGCTTTGCTGCACCATTGTTGTGTTTAAACTTTATATTCGATCAACTCTCCTAGAGTTCGACCTCACATTGCCAACTTCATGGCTCAGTCTAACCAATTACTCGATCAATTCTTTAAGAGTTTGGTATGCATCATCATGATGAAACAGTTTGATATAACATTGATCCCTTTAGATGCAATCAAATTTTACCATTATGATTTTGCCATTTTCATGGCATCTCTCTAGCATGCTAATCAAGTTATCATGTAATAGCGCGATGGTTTTTTAATTTCTTTGTCAAAATTGGCCAAGTGCTTGATCACCAAACACATTATATAAAAGCATGGGTAATTTGAAGCTAAATTGATGAAATGAAATTTGATACTAAATTTCATTTGGAAAAATAAAGCTGTTCAACACAAATTGAACAAATAAAGGTACAAATTGTTCAAATATAAAGAAGAACAAGAACAAGTTTTTCTCAAGACTGTCCCTCCTCCACATTTTGAACATTTTTGCCTCATTGGCGATAATGGGGGGCTCGACGACTTCACCAGCTATAGCTGGCACATTGTTTGTTTCTAGGGCTATCTTAGTAGGGACGCTCTAATGAATTGACTCGCCTGCCTTGGTGACCTAGACGTCAGACTCATGCAAAGATAGAAGCTCCCTCAATTCTTGAATCTCCTCGTTGATTGCCACGATGTTGAGTTTGTTGCACTTGAATTGCTTTAAAGCCTTGAGCTGTGCCTTGAAGGAGGAAATGCTGTGGACCTCAAGTAGCTATTTTTTAATTTCTTCGATGTCCTTGTCCTTGGCTTCCATTGTTTTCTTGAGGTCTTTGATCTTTTTCTTAGCCAGATGTAGGTTGCTGCCGAGTTCGACCTATTCAATGCATCAGTCGCATCGTTGAGTTCATTCTTCCTGTCGTCTCTCTCAGATCGAACCTTCCTGAGCTCTTCTCCAAGCTCCTTATTTTTAAGCAGCTCTTGCTTGTACTTGTGAGCAACTTTGTTTGCAAAGATATTATGGAGCAAAAAGGCCTACATGATAGAAAATTTTGATATGAATCAACTTAAACAAACTTAAGCCATATAAAGATAATTTTATGATTTATCTATCCTATAGCCGAAGCCGATTCATTATATAGCCAAGAAAATGTCTTCCTACCAAGAAGCTCCTTGTCCTTGTTGAAGTAAAAATTTAAGGCTACTCTTGTCATTGCCTCCTTGTCTTGGGTAATACTGACGTCTTTAAGGACATCAAGGGTTTTGTTTGGAGCCCTTGCTTTGACGTCTTTGGCTGGAGTAGAAGGCCTAGTCACTTTCCTTTTCTTTGATGGTGGGGGCTGTATGTCAAAAGGAGGAGGTGGAGGAAGATCTGATGAATCGATTGGAGGGACTACTTCTTTTTGTATTGATGGCTCACCAGTTTCGTTCTTTTTCTTCACTGTTCTCTCAATAGCTTTCTTTTTCCTCATCTTCCCAATCAAAGGGAGTGTGACCTTCATTGCTAAAAGTGTAGTGTCTGTAAGGACAACATCTTTGTCAGACAGAGGAGTAATATATTTTGATGTATCGTATAGCCGCTGAAATACACCATGGTAGATAAAGACCCAGTCGACTCATTTTCAAAATCGAATAGGAATGCCTATAAGGATTCTTTGAAGCTCTTCCAAATTGATGACTTCCCGAGTCAATTCGGTTGTGAGATTTCAGCCTAAGTCCATCCCTTTAAAGAGAAGAGTTCATCTAACCTCACTTGGAACCTCTCGTCAATTGGAGCTAGATGGTTCAGCTCGTAATCTTCAAAGAAAGATAGCATTTAAAATTAGTTGGAATTACTGCTTGAAGTAAATGCAAGCATTGATGCTTACCAATGTGACCAAAAGCAAATGGAAAAGGGAATCGAGTAGTCAGTTTGAAAGAATTGTAGTTGATTGACATAAAGAAGTATCTCTCTTCCCAATGTCTATTTGTGTTAACAAATTCGATGATGAGTTGCTTTGATTGTCAGTACATAAAGTTGAAGCGGCCCGAGCTTTTTTTGTTTGGCATCAAGTAGTAGCACCAAAGAAGTCATAGATATTGAAGTCTATTCCTACCTCTTCGATGAGTACCATTAAAGCAATCACAGCTAAATTCTATTTGGCATAAGTTGGGTCATAGAGATGTCGAAGTGGCCACTAATCTCTATCATAAACTTGAGGATCGGTAGTCGAAGACCTAGCTTGAACCATTTAGTGTATACACAATACCAATTATTATTTTGTGTATCAACTCGTTCCTTTGGGTAAGGCAATCAAATTTCTACTGAAGATGGAATCCAAAATTTCAATGTTATAGTTGACAAGTCCCCTTCAGTTAAGACAGACTTAGGAATTTTTGTGAAATAGGATACTCCCTTAGTAGGAGTGATGTACTTTTTTTCGCATGATTCGACTTCATCAACTTAGGTAGAGGGCCTTGTTGGCTTATTTCTTTCGCGCGATCATTGCTGCTTTGCTTGTCCCAATAACACCAACTCTCAAACTCGATTTGATTATGGATTGTTGACAAATCATTTCATCAATTTCCTTTTCGTCACTACTCGACCAAGGGCCCTCGTTGCTACTTGAGCTTGAATCGATGATAACCGCCTTTGACATTTTTGTAGAAACAAGTTTTTGAAGAGGGATCTAGGGTTTTGGAGATCAAAAACTAAGGAATCCTAAAATCTGAAGAACTTTGGGAGTTTGTGTAAGTTCTAAACTCACGATAGCCAAACAGGTCAGGGGATCGTTGATTCTCTCAAAAAATAAGGTAGATTTGGTATTAAATGCTCAAAATTAGAAGAGAAATAGGGTTATGAAAAGAAAATTGTAAGAAAATTAAAAGAAAAGAGAGAAACCTTGCCTAGAAATCACTAGAAAACTCAGAGAAAATGAAAGAAAATCACCTTGAGTTCAAAGAAAAAGAAGCAAAATGAAGATGAGAGAGAAAATATATGATTATATAGTGCCCAAAGGTGTCTAATCGATGGTTGAGATCAATTCAAAGCCATCTGATCCAAGGGCTAGGGCTTCGCATGTTTTTGAATTCTTGCTCAGACGAGTCAATGTCCTTTTAAATTAGATGCATACATTAGCACTGTAGAGATATTTTGGAGCCTTCTAATCACGTTGTGACACGTGTTATAGGTAGTTGAGTATCGTGATTTCCCGAGGAAGAGCAATGATTCAAGTATGGATGCGAGATTTCAATTAAGGTGACGTGTCATTGGACTAGAGCCCAACCTTTTATCAGTCCTGCAGTCGATTCCATCGACTAAGGAGTGGGGGGCTAACTATTGGGGCACAATTTGGTTAGGCTCAAATTGTCTACAGGCCCAAACAACCCATTGTGGTGATACGGGTTGAAAAGAACGAGTTAACTCAATCAATGTGGGAAGTATGAATCGAATTTGTTTCATTCGATCGGCTCGGTCTTGCTTGTGTCCATATTGAATCAATTTTTTAAGGTAAATCTGACTTCTCTCTAAGTGTCTGACTGGATCGATCGCTACGAGTTGATAGTTATCAACACGAACTGATGATTATTAACACATCAGATCATGACCCGAAATGTGGGGAGGCATGATTCTTATAGCTTATCGTGGAATGACACGTGCCCCACTACTGTAGTTGCTTTCAATACATTATCCCATTCTGCCAGACAGTTGGGAGCCACGATTCCTCCTTTGTCTCTATGTAAGGAGATGGTTGCTTCATTGTACAAAGAGAGAAAATACGATATACAAAAACTCTGGTGAAATCATTTCTCATCCTTTTTCTTGTAATTTGCACTCAAAATTCATATTCTAGTGAAATACAGCAGACATAACTCTTTTAACAAAGCTAACAACTATAAATCTTACGTGCAGCATTCTTATCTTTACAGCATTATTTTATTCTGTCTATTGCACTTTAATCTTGAATGTTTACTTAAAGCTAATAGGTTCAATTAATGGTGATTTGAGGGCCCAAGTTCCTTGAACAGAGTTATAATGTTTCAAATAAGTATTTTCATATTTGATTGTAGATCCACCATCTACAATCCACAAGTTATGTAACTTACAAATTAAACGACTAATATGATTTATGTACTTAGCGTGTAAATTTCATTGTCGACGTATAGTCTGATGGTGAATAAGTTAGCTAATATCGGAATAAATTGTCCAAGTAGGACATTTAGATGAATAGCAAGAGGAATGAGAATTTGGATAAGTGTAGTGTCGATTCTAAGTAAGTTTCAAATCTCACCTACAGTGTGAAATCGAAGGTTTTTCAAAAAAAATATGCCATTTCTATCATTAATTAATGCATCTGTTCTGCATTTATTTAAAGCTAAATAAGCATCATGTATAGTATGTCACCATAATAAATGAACTGGTCAAATAATACACTATAAAAGATAAGTAAAATTGGTGTCGCACCAACTCTCGATCAAAAGGGAGATTTAAATGAAGGATATTTTTATGATCTCGGTGTTACAATGATCTTACACGTATGATGCAGACATTTGGGTCCATAGTTCAAGGAAAGATTGAGGAATGAATAATTAAAGTCTATAATCGAGCATAAATAGATCATGCATAAGAATGAAAGTTATTTTTTGGGCTATGTTTAGACTTACTGAGCAATAGCACATTGAGTTTATTTCATACTATAGCAAATTCAGTCAGGAAGCTAGAATAGAATTATTGTTGAGATGGCAACGGCAAATGTGCAAAAGCATAGTCAAGGGTATGGATACTGTTGTGAGACTATCTTTGCTATGAATTATATGTTTTGAAGTATGTTATCTTTGAGGAAAATGTTTAGTTACCATGGTTTGTAACATAGATAGAATGAGTATTATATGTACTGTTTGGGAAAAAAACTAAAAACAATTTTTTTTTTCAATTTAGGGCAACTTTTTTGGGTATTTTCAAAATTGTTTTATTTTGGAGTAGGCACAAAACATTACCAAACAACATTTCAAGACAATTTTTGTTTTTTGTATTTTTGAAAATGAAAACAAACATTTTGAAAATAGAACCAAACAGGCCCTATATATTTGTTTTTTATTTCATCAAATATATACATTCATATTAGATTTAGTATATAAATTTATATTTTTTTCACATTAAACCCTTGATTTTGGCATAGAAAAGGTTAACATACCCTCAAATAGAAAAGTAAAATAACTGGAAAAAAAAAAGTTTGGACCTCAAAAAGGCTCAAAAATACACTCAAGATAAGGGTTTTTGTGTGTTTTTGTTTTTTCTTCTAATTTTTAACTCTTAGTTTTTTTTCTCTTTTTAAGGATAATTTTGTTGTTTTAAAAATAAAAATCAATTATTGAGCAAGATAATAAGATAAATATTTTTTTAATAAACTTAAAACATAAAGAGGAAAAAATTTAAATTGAAAAAAATCATGAGATAGAGTAGCTAATTAAGGTAAATATTGCTTAAGTTTTTATCAAAATAGAAAATTATAAATTTATTTTGTTTTAGATAAAAATTTCGGTTAACATTCATAAAAACTGATCTTTTATGCTGTTAATTAACTATACACGTGAAAATTATATGTAGATCTCTTGTAAAGAACCTATCGCTATTAATGAGAGTTGATATGCAACAGATTTATAAATTTAAGATACAATTTATAAAAATCAAAAGTTTAAGAAATAAATTGTAAATATGTAACTAGCTTATGAGCAACAGTGCAAAAAATAATAAATAAATAAATAAAACCATCGTTGGCTTTGCGCGCGAAAAACACGCTTTGATTTAGAAGGTGACCACGCACGCAAAGGTTGTTAGAGAAAGAGAAAGAAGAGAGAGAAAGAGAAAGAAAAAGAAAAAGCAAGAGAAAGACATAGAAAGATTGATTGGGGTGTCGAGCTTTTACGAACCGGAGCTCGTCAGGTGGTTGGATTTTCTCATCCAAAAACAGATGGGACAGGGCAGGCAAAAGTAAATAACGAAAAAGAAAAATAATGCCAGAGATTTTGTGACCAAAAAAACACAGGATCAAACAAAAGAAAATAAAATCGTCATCCAATAAAAAAAACCCCATTAATCAGAATAAGTAAAATGGAGTTTTTTTTTATGTAGATACTTGGGAAAATTGGAGATTGTATGAAGAAAGAGAATAATGAGCAGTGCCAATAGGAGCCAAGGTCGGAGCACTTCCTCCAATTCGACTATGGCCCCTCCCAAGGCAAATCCCAAACGCCTCTACCAAGTTTGGAAGGGAAACAATGTATGCTTCCTTTATTCTTTCATTAAGTTATTTTTTTCATTTTTTTAAGGAACGAAATTGAAAATGATGATAGGGGCATGGTTTTTAAATTGAGATTTTTTTTAATGATTATATGAATTTTGATAATTTTTCTAGCTTTCTTGTTGTAGATGCTTTTTTAGGCAGTCATTTTGTTGTTGATGGCATTTATTCGCCTTCTTCATGAAACAATGAATATGAATTCTGCAATTTTGTTTTGATCTTCTACATTATGACTCAGTATAACTTTTTTTTTTAAAGTTTTTGAAGATTGGGCCGATAGTTAGAGCAATGGTAAATTTGTAATATAGTCTTCTTTTTAATTTAAATATGCTCGTGAAATAATGGCGATGGGATGACATAACATTTCCCTTGTCTTTCATTGTCTCAAATAAGATTGAAACGGATTTATTTGCTTTTTTTTTTCCTCAAAACCGAAATGGAGAAGAGAACTTGGCCTTGCACAAAAATTTATGTCCTATGCATAATAAGTATCTGAGGTTTCCCATCATTTCTTCTTCTTCCAAGGGTATTGAATTTAAGACATAAAGAAAAACTAATGGCTTTGTGGTTTATGATGCTCTTGAAGTATTTTATCTCCTCCCTCATTCATTCTCCATTTTTCTCTCTCTGGCTCTCCCCCTCTCATGTTTGCTCACTCACATCAGCTTCTTGTCATTCCATTAATATAACCTGCATATCAAATCTTCTAATATGATACTTTAGTTATATGACACGTTTCCTCCAGTGAAAATGTATGAAAGTTTAATGAAATAACTGATTTAATTTAAAAACTAATAGAAAAAAGTTATTCATTTTTATGTTTCAAGAAATATGTTGGTAGTTGTTTTTATTTTTTCTAAATATTTTTTAATATTTTGCTGAATAGAAATATGTTGGTAGCTACTAAGTCTGGTTTTGTACTATTATTCTTTCATGCAAGAAAACACTAGAGCTAAAACATGTGCATGACTTACTATAGTTTCATATTCACTGCCACTGACATAGCTCTCTTTTTTTTGTGTCAGAAATTCTTGTGTGATGGAAGAATAGTCTTTGGTCATGATGCCGGGTCACTAATTCTAACTTCTTTCCTAATTGGAGGTCCTGCCATAACATTCTGCATACGAATGCTTGCGATGACCAAAGGACATAGTCCGTTCTTTGTCTACCCTGTACTGATTGGGGGAGTAGTCCTCACTATTTTGGTTGGTAAATTGGAACTCTTCCACTTCTTTTTTCTGTAACTGTATGGAAATCGTAGTACATGAAAATTACTACAAAGATCAGGGGACAAGCAAATTTTCTTTGATCATAAAGAAGATACATATACGGAAACAGAACTCTTCACCTTAACCAACTAATAGCTAAAAAGGGAGTTCCCTAAAACCAACTTCACGAAGAAAGTTGCAAATGTTTTACACAAAGAAGCTACATCTTCAAAAACTCTCTTGAAAAGTCCTCGTATTCCTTTCGAGCCAATAAATAGTCCAAAACAGCTGTTTTAGGTATAGTGTTTTCTCCAACTTGATTTTCTACATGCTATCTCCACAAGCAAGTTAGCTGGCCTTCTTGAAATTTCTCGAAGAGAGTTGACACCTTGGGGATACTATTCCTTTACTTTTGCACATCACTCACTTAAGAGGAGACAAATCCATATAAGGTTCTCTCTTATTTGCAAAACTTCAAAGGTATTAGTCTTTCCAAGGGATAATGACCAAGCAAAAAAGTGAACTTGAGTCGAGACACAAGGCTTCCACATAAGAGTACATGGCCCAGCAAAAAGGAAAGGAGGAGGGGGTATAGTTTTTTGGCGGGTGTAATTGTAGATGATTTAACAACATTTTGAAATAATGACTTGCAGCAGAATTTCCAAAATAATCCACAAAAAAAAAAAAAAAAAAATCAGTAAACTGAATCGCTTACTTGGTAATGTATGCTATATAGGAAGAATGGTTCAGCCGTTGAAGAAAAGCAAAAACAAAATCTGACCTGTTGATGGTTTGTGCAGGATTTTTTGTTCCTGTTCTTGACGTCTGGCAGAGATCCAGGAATAATTCCGAGGAACTCACAGCTGCCTGAATCAGATGAGGCATTCGACACGCCTACCCCTTCAATGGAGTGGGTCAGTGCTAAAGCCTCTGATCTGAAGATACCCAGAGTAAAGGATGTAACTGTAAACGGTCACACAATAAAGGTCAAGTTCTGTGACACTTGTCTGTTATATCGTCCACCACGGGCTTCGCATTGTTCAATCTGCAACAACTGTGTCCTGAAGTTTGATCACCATTGTCCATGGGTTGGTCAGTGCATTGGATTAGTAAGTTATCACCATATACTTGTTTTGACATGGAAAAAAAATTCTCTTCCGTTGTTCAGCCTAAGTGTTAAGAAGTTTCTTTGGTAGAATTTCAAAACAAGCTAACATCCCTTTCCCATCATGTTGTGACTGCAGCGCAATTATCCATACTTCATTATGTTTATATCCTCATCAACCATATTGTGCATATATGTATTTGTGTTCTCCTGGATCAACATTCTTCGTGGGGGCCACAAGATATGGAAAGTCATGTCACATGATATCCTATCGGTTATCCTCATAGTCTATTGCTTTATAGCCATCTGGTTTGTTGGTGGGCTTACAGTTTTCCATTTCTATTTGATTTGCACCAATCAGGTAAGCCATTGCTTTTTCTTGTTTTGAAGAAGCTAACTGCAGTCTCTTTAAAATGTTTTGTCGGTGTACTTTCACTTTGATGAACTACAAGGAGACTTGTTTGTAAGGCTTGATAATTTTACAGAAAAGGAAAGTAGGGTGGCAATTCGTGTAAATGGGTCATGTGTTCGTATCAACCTGTTTATTAATTTTATTAGAAAATATCAACTCAAACATGATCTATTTATCAAATGTGTCAAAAGATGTCAATCCAAATGCAACTCAATTAATAAGCGTGTTAATTGTATCAACCCTACATAACCCAATTAAATTTAGTTATTGAAAAGATAATTGACATAACTATGACTTTGTTAGCATGATTATAGAACATATAATAGATTTATTGGTCAACTTATCATTTATTTTTAAATTACCTATAGATTTTAAAATTCATAATATTTATGGTTAGTAACAGCAAGTAAAGTTTCTTAATGTATCATATAAACTTGTATATTTTATCATTATAATTAAGTTTCAAATCATATATGTATATATATATATATGATAGTTAATTGTGTCATTTTGTATAAATTGTGTTAGCATGGTCAATCCTAATTCAACCTATTTAATAATCATACTAATTGTGTCAACTTGTTATTGAACCAAACTCATTTACAATGAACCCAAGCCCTCTTACTTTGTATGAGTTTTGTGTCGCGTTGTCGTGTCATGACCCAAATTACTGCCCCTAAGTTTTATCCTCGCATGATAAATACTCAATTCCAGGCTGCACTGGGTATTCCAAAGAGTAAAGATTATTTTCTGAAGGAAAAAACGAGTCCTTGAACTTTCATTCTCTATCCCAAATTTGAGTTGAGTTCACATGTATTTATTTCTTTTGTCAAATTTATTAGACTTGATTAACTGAACTGTTCTAAGAACTGATCCTATCAGACAGTGGCAAAGTCCTTTCATTTGTTGTCTCTAGGAGATTATTTCACCACTTTATCGGCCTAATTGAATTTAAAAACCTTTTCATCAATCAGTGTAGGCTTATCTTCTCGAATGAATTATTTATGTCTAGCCAGAGAAGTGGTTGCTCTTTAAGAAGTTTGAGATCTGGTCACTTGAGTCAATGCAATCCAATATCCATGTAACAAGAAAGCTTGAAGTCTTGTTCTAGATTTGTCTTGCATTCTTTTCACCTTTTCTGGCTGCAAGATTTTCTTTCTTGGTGCATTTAAAATATACATGTGACTCAGTACCACCATATCCTCCATGGATCCGACTAGTTTTTCGGGTTCATTGCCCATCATAGCCTCTTTTAGTACACTGCTTTGCTTCACTCAAAACACTAACCCAAAGGATCGGGTATGGTGGGACAAAAAGGAGTTACTCTACTCAAGTACCGGTCTAGGTTCACTAGTTAGTTCTTGTTCATGAATTGTTTGTTAAATAATTTTTGAACTATGTAATGATTGAGCAATTGATATTTGATTATGTAGCTTACAATATCTTGAGATTAAATTTATAGATTGGTCCAAATTCATTAATCTGATCGATGTTTTATTTTCAGACAACTTACGAGAATTTCAGGTATCGCTATGATAAGAAAAAAAACCCATATAACAAGGGGATGTTAGGGAACTATAATGAAGTATTCTGCTCTAAGATCCCACCTTCAATGATTGATTTCCGAGCATGGACATTGGAAGAGGATGACACGGTTGTAGGTTCCAACCCACCAGAGAGTGACAGAAGCTTCATTGGCTCAAAAGAGAAATTTGACATAGAAGTGGGACACACATTCAGTAAGGATGCCGGTAAAGGACTTCCAATCATCTTGCGGAATTTGGATTACAGCAGTTTTGATGACAGTATAAAGAGGAAGAACTTGGATAACATTGGTTTTGATGATCATTTTAAGAGGAACATTGGAGATAGAGAACGATATCCACATCGGAGTTCTGGTATTGGAAGTAGTATAGCTCCTATTGGCTGACACATTCCTGGCTTTTCAAAGAAAAAGATAGTTCTTTTCTTGTATTCTTTGTTCTTCCTTAAGATTGAAGTATTCTGAACGAGTATTCCATGATCAATATAACTTCTGAAGTATTAATGGGCTGATAAATTTTTAAAATAGAATATGACTTTCCTTATGCAGTTGCGTACCTTTTTTTTTTTTTCAAACTATAAGCATACTTGTGTGACCTGTGATACTAAGCTCCTAGGAAAGAAAAACAAGAACTTTTATCTAAATCAAAACAGTGTTCATACGTATGCAAGTTTCCTGTCAATAAGGTCTCGCTGCCACTTACAATAATGACAGTCATGGATTTGAGTTGCAAGACACCCAGACATTTTGAGAAATTTTAAGTAGATTGATTGTTGACGCTCGGTCAAGTATGACTTTCTTAAAATCCAAAAGTGACAATTGAATACATTTTTTAGGAAAGCTCTGTGCACTTGTGACATCTGGGGCCCATGTGAACGCAACTTGCGCAGCCACGGCACTCACTAGTGTGCAGAACGTTACTCTAATTTTGAGACTCTGGAAACTAGTGTCTCTTGAATACTCAATGTAGGCCAACCCTTTCATCCTTTTTTCTTTTTGGATAATGAAAATCGAGTGGATATTTTACTTTTGGCTCCTGCATAAATATAAAATTGTTAACCGTTTTCAATTAAAAGTAAAATTCATGTCCTCAAGCTTTGAACTTATCAAATTTGTTTCAACTTTCACTAGGTCTCTACAAAACACGGCCTATAAAATGAAGAAAACGGAGAGATTTTAAGCATAGAATTAACAAGAGTCATGCTTGAATGAGAGTGCATTTCTGCTATCTTATAAATTTGGTAAAAACAAATTCTACAGCTTTTGGTAGATATAGTCTTTTGTATTCGGACACATACATACATACATACTTACATACATGCATATCAGAGTTTTTCAAGAAAAAACGTTGTTGTATTGCTCTGTATATGGTCAGGATACAATGTACAATTAAATAGGCATACAAGAAAGCTATTTTAGGAAACTAACAACTGTACAAAATCAATCATCCTAACTATTTTTCCTTAATTTTAGCTTTGACAAAATCTTCTTTATTTACAAGCCCATATCACCAAATATTCATTTTAATTACCAAATATCTTCCAACGCTCCCCCTCAAGCTATGTTGTAGATGTTTTCCATAGCTAGCTTGCTGACTAAAAATTCGAACTACTTTTTGTGTAGCCCTTTGTGAGTACGTTGGCTATTTGTTGAGTGGTTGGTGCATAGGGAATGCAGGTTAGGCCATTTTTGATCTTCTCTTTGATGAAATACTTGTCAACGTTGATATGCTTTGTTCTATCGTGTAGAACTGGATTATGAGTGTAACGCCTCGAAATTAATTAAGTGTTATTAGTATGTAAAATGGTGACTTAGTGTGCCATGATGTATTTTTAAATTTAATCTGACTATCCAATGATATTTTTAAATTTATGTTATTTCTAAATTATTTTAATCATTTTTACTTACTTTTGATTATTTTTATTTGTTTGCTATTTTGAATTTTGAAACAAAACAATTTGTCAAATGCCAAAATATACCTATTTTTGCAAAACCGTAGGTGGCACACGATTTCTACACAGTGAAACCACCCACCTTTTTCCTTTATTTAAACTCTCTCTCTTCCTCTTTGTTTCCCTCACTCAGCACACACACACTCTCTCTCTCAGTCTCTCTTTCTCTCTCACTGCCTCTCTTTCTCTCTTTCCTTCTCTCAAATTTTGATTCAAAAATAAAGCCCAAGCCTCGGTTCTCAGTGAATTGGAAGCTCGGGAACAATTATAAACTCGATTTAAAGCTTAAATTCAAGGTTAATTTGTTTATTTTTCAAATTTCTAAACTTTTTCAAAATTTTATAAATTTCCTTAGAAAGTTGTACTCTAAGTTTTTTGAGCTTAGAGAACCTTGAATCTAAGTTAGTGGAACCTAAAACATCTAAAATCTAGGCTTGGTTTGATTAAAAACGAATTTGAATAAAGTTTTTTCATTTTTCGTCTATTTTTCTATTTTTGGATTTTCTAAAATTTTTCTATGAAAATCTTGTTTAAATTAGTTTAGTAGTGTTCTATTAGGTTTTTCTATCATATGTGAATGTTTTCTATGCCTGAGAACTGAGAAAAACATGTTAAAAATGAGAATTGGGCTCGGGGAGGCCAAAACCCGATTCTAGAAAATTCTAGAATTTTCCAGTTTGGTAGACCGGAGTCATGAGTCAAGTAGGCCGGACTCATACATCCGGCAGGCCAAACTTGGAGAATTTCGACAGGCCTGTCCTATACGCTCGGTAGGCCGAGCTGTGTAGTTCGACAGGCTGGTACAGACAATTCGGTAGGCCAACGGACTTGTGTAAAATGACCATTTTACCCCTATTATCACTATTCTAGGCTTAAATAAAGATTTTAACTTTATGGAATGATTTTATCGGCTTCAATGGCACATTAGGACACCATGAGATGGCTTAGTAGAGTAGGAACACCCTAAGCTAGATATTGATGGATTTAGTGTACATTTAGGTTGTTCGTAGTTCCGTGAAGCTAACGTATAGTGGAGCGAGACTGCG
Organism: Artocarpus hirsutus; assembly: GCA_946598075.1. Taxonomy (NCBI): domain Eukaryota; kingdom Viridiplantae; phylum Streptophyta; class Magnoliopsida; order Rosales; family Moraceae; genus Artocarpus; species Artocarpus hirsutus. The sequence continues at coordinate 11,423 of CAMOHE010050486.1, read as the reverse complement.
ATGTTGGACATCGGCATGGATAGTAAGGTAGGACTTCTACCCCTTTCCTTAGTAGCCAAGTTTTTAAATGATTTTTGGCCTTAAAAATGATTTCTTTCAAAATGTTTTCAATGATTGATTGAAAAAGGATTTTCATCAGTTGCTTTCATAAACAGTAGAATGAGGTGATTTTCATAATGAACCACATAATGAATGTAAATTAAAATACTTAGTAAAATGAGATTTTAATAACTATAGAAACACATAGATGGGCATGATGCCATACTCAGAGATCGGGTCGTGTAGCGTGCGACCTTTGGGGCAGGTCCTGAAACCTAGCTGGGTCATTACAGTGGTGATAATTATGGTTTACCCAAGAAAGATAAAAAGGTACTTTCTAGATGAACTGATTTTGATAAGATTAATTTAAATGAATTTATCTATTTGATTTTGTTTTCTAATTATTTTCTTGAAAGATAAATTTTATATTTAAATTATTTATCTATTTTAAAAGCATAGTGCTACTGAGCCTTTCGCTCACTTTTATTTGTTTTCAAACTTTTTCCCCCTAGGTCGAATTCAGCTTAGGATTGATGAAGAGTCTGCCGACTAGACTTGTGAGTAGTAAAAGAATCTTGAGTAGGTTATTTTTATTAATCAATTAAGGCATGTATCATTTTAACTTCTCTTTCTATTTTAGACTGTGGTTGTAATTTAAATATTATCGATACTATGTATGTGCACAAGTTGTGGGCCCAGTCGGACCCAACACTCATTTCTCTCTCTTTATTATTTTATTTCATTTTGTTTTGTTTTATTTGTTTAATTATTTTAAATGCTTGTTAAGGTTTTAAAATTGTCACATTTTTCATAATTAATTAAATTCTTTAACTTGTGTTTTACTTAAAATTTGACTTAATTAACCTAATTAACCCGCCACATCACCTCCTATACTTTGGGGCGTGATACAATGGTATCAAAGCCCTTGGTTATGAACCTTGAGAATTGTGCACACATAGGTACAAAAAGAAAATACCACTGATAGTCCAATTTTGTTTTCAAAAGTGAGAGAATAGCACCAAGACGTCATTCATTTGCTGTTGATGCAAACCTAGGAAATGAGGAAAGTATGATGGGCGCAATGCCTCCTACTTTCTGACAAATGGCAGCAAGGGCAAAGAGTAAAGGATTTTGAGGCTAGTCATCGGCACGTATATTTTAAGAAGTTTCAATGTCCATCTGTTCTAACCTTTGATGAAAATGAGGACTCGTAAGTGGCCAAATATTGGTTAGAATCAGTCGTGAAACACCTGGATACCCTTGGCATGCCAACAGAGTACCTCATGGAGTTTGTAGCCTATAAATTTAAAGGTGGTGCCAATACTTGGTGGAAGCAAGCTAAACGCCTGGAGAACAACAGGAACATTAGTTGGGACAGGTTCGAGGAGCTGTTTTGAATATAGAGACTAGAAGGTTGCTGAATTTTATATATTGCAATTGGTTGATATGTCGGTTCAAGAGTACAAGGCATAGTTTAATGAGCTAGCTAAGTTTGCTCCATCTACTATGGCATTGGTGTGTGAGAAGTGTATTGGGTTTCAAGAAAGGCTTAGGGCTTCTATTCGATGGCAAGTGATTGCCTTGAGACTTAGAAATTTTGGTGAGCTTGTGTCATCAGCTATATTTGTGGAAAGTGATTATACGCAATACTATAAAGATCGAGTAAAGACACCAGGAGGACCACAAAGGAGCGGTAAGAGGAGCACCAGTAGCTATCCAACTCAAGGGAAAAATCAACATGGTAATGTGAACAGTAGAAGTAGCAGTTCATCTAGCAGTAGGCGCAGCAATCCCTACAGTTTTCATTGCCACTATTACTAGCAGCCGGGACATATCAAGAGGAACTACCCAATCAAGAGTGCTCGTCTAGGACTACAGGCCAGAGAAGGAGTCAGTTGTCAATCTCAGCCTCAGACTCTACCTCTACCTCTACCTCAGCAATTCCCTCAGCTCTAATTCCATCAGTTTGTCCCTCAGCAACTGCCATACCTAGTACAAGGACACCGACTGCATAACTTCTAGTGTAATGCTTCTCAGTATTAAGCGACGAGTACAACTAGTGCACAGTCGCCTTCACCGTAACAATATAGGCCGACTAATCCAAGACCTAGCAATGTTAGTAGAGGAAAAGGGAAAGCTCTAGGTCAAGTTCACACCATGACATCAAGGAGTTTGGATGCCCAAACCAGCAACGCGATTGTCGATGGTATGGTTCTAGTTTCTTAGTCCTTAGCCCATGTTTTATTTGATACTGGTGCCATTCATTCTCTCATTTCTAGTTCTTTTGTACATGATTTGGGGTTAGAGATAGAAGAGTTTGATAAGCCTTAGTTATGGCTTCACCCTTGGGGCAGGTGCATGTGAACTACATATGTAAATCATGTAATATAAAGATTGGCGCTGAGTAAAGAGTGATTTGATTGTAATCCCTATGAGCTCATACGATATAATCCTAGGGATGGACTGGTTGTCCAAGTACAATGTAGTTGTAGACTGCCAACTTAGGACAGTGACCTTAGTGTTTGATAGGGGAATGATGATCACTTACCAAGGTTGTAATGATCAGACAATGAGTGAGCATCTCATGAAGACATGTCTTGGAGGATGAAAGAATCTAGCTTGCTATGCTTTTCTCATGAATCTAGAAGGAGAGCCCAATGCAACGAGAAGAAGTGCAGCAATTCTAGTAGTTGATGAGTTTGAAGATGTCTTCCTGATAAGTTACCAAGATTACCACCGCATTGGGAAATTGAGTTTGGCATCGAGTTACTTCTGAGAGCGGCTCTGATTTTTGTAGCACCTTATTGGATGGCACCAGCAGAAGTGAAAAAATTGAGAAAGAAACTTTAGGAGCTTGCTGATAAGGGGTATATTCAGAATTGCACAACACCGTAGGGAGCACCAGTTTTATTTGCTAAGAAGCATGATGGAACCCTCAAGTTGTGCATAGACTACCAGTTTCTAAATCAGGTCACCGCGAAGAACAAATATCCTCTGCCCAAGATTGATGAGTTATTTGATTAGTTAAAAGGTTTGCGGTACTTTTCGAAGATAGATTTGCATTTAGGATACCACCAGCATAGGATTAAAGAAGAATACATTCCCAAAACAGCCTTCAGGACACAATATGGACACTTTAAGTTTCTGGTGATGCCACTTAGGTTGACAAATACTTTGACAGCTTTCATGGATGTGATGAACAGGATTTTTAGGCCTTACCTTGATCAGTTCATGATCGTGTTCGTCAATGATATCTTGGTCTACTCGAAGACTTGGGAGGAGCATGAGTAACACCTTAGGATCGTGCTTCAAACTCTACGAGAGCACCAGCTGTACACCAAGAAAGAAAAGTGAATTTTGGTTGACAGATGTCAAGTTTCTAGGGCATGTCATCTCTGAGCAAAGCATCTCAATGGATCTTTCTAAAGTAGAACCCATAGTGGAGTGGGAACAACTAAGGAATGTAGCAGTTCTGTAGTTTCTTGGGACTTGTAGGATACTATAGTAAATTTGTAAAGGACTTCTCAAAGATAGTAGTTTGGCTGACAAGATTGATCAGGAAGAATGTCAGATCCGAGTGGGATGAAGAATGTGAGTTTGCCTTCTAGGAGTTAAAGAATTAGTTGACTACAGCTTCAGTGTTGATTATCCTAAATGGTGATGAGTCGTATGATGTTTATACGGATGCTTCAGGATAAGGACTTGGGTGCTTGTTGATGCAACATGGATGCGTGGTGGCGTATGGATCGAGAAAGCTATGACCTCATGAGCGAAACTATCCTACTCATGACTTAGAGCTCGCAGCAGTGATTAATGGATTGAAGATCTAAAGATGTTATTTGTAGTGGTGACATTCCAGGTTTTCTCTGGCCGCAAGAGTTTGAAGTATCTATTCACTCAGAGGGATCTAAACTTGAGGTAGCGAAGATGGATGGAATACATGGAAGATTATGATTTTGTGTTGTAGTACCATCCCAGGAAAGCTAACGTAGTCACGGATGTGCTCAGCTAAAAGTCTTCAGGATTCTCGCTTGCTTGGCTCTCGAGGATTGAAAAAGGGATGCAATAGTGACTGATTATAGGCTATAGTATTATGAAGACTATGGCCTAGTTTCGGTGTACCATATAGAGGTGACCCCAACTCTCATTCAGATGGTGAAATAGAATCAATGTCAAGACCAGCACCTACAGGTAATCTAGACTTGAACTCAAAATAGAGAGCAATTTAAAGAATGGAGGATATGTGCTGATGGATCGTTGTACTTTAGGGAGCATCTAGCAATTCCAGCAATTGCAGAAGTGACGAAAGCCATGATGGATGAAGCCCATAAGTCCCCGTTGTTCATCTAGTGAGCACAAAGATGCATCGTGATCTGAAGAGGCAATACTGATGGAGAGGCATAAAAAAGGATGTCCGAGAATATGTAGCCAAGTGTATGAATTGTCTCCAGATAAAGGCCGAGCACCAGAAGCTAGCAAGTCAACTTCAGCTGCTTCCTATTCCAAGGTGGAAATGGGAGCACGTCACAATGGATTTTCTTATTGGATTGCCAAGGACAGAGCAAAGGGATGACGCAATTTGGGTCATAGTCGACAGGTTGACAAAAACGGTGCATTTCATTCCTTTTAGGTCGACATGCATGAGAAGAGCTCTTGGGAAGCTATACCTGCAAATATAGTGAGGTTGCATGGAGTTCCTTTGTCCATCACATCTGATAGAGACACCTGGTTCAATGCCAAGTACTGAAGGAGCTTTCAAGAGGCCTTGGGAATGGACTTGAACTTTACCACGACATTTCATCCTCAGACCGACAAGCAATCTGAGCGAGTCATTTAGATCCTCGAAAACATGTTACGTGCGTGTGTATTGGATTTCGGTAGGAATTGGAAGAAGTATTTGTAGCTAGCAGAGTTTGTGTATAACAACAGCTATCAAGCGAGCATTGGCATTGCACTATTCGAAGTGTTGTATGGACAACTGTGTCAGTTATTAATGTATTGGGCAGAACCGGAAGACAGGATTGTTCTCGGGTTAGATGAGATTCGTGACAGCAATGAGAAGGTCGTCGTAATCCGAGATCGGTTGAAGGCAACTAAGAGTAGATAGAAGAGTTATACGAATAGAAGACGCCGACCTTTGGAATTTGAGGTAGGGGATTTTGTTCTCTTAAAGGTATCACCTTGTAAAGGCATCACGCGATTCAAAATAAGTGGTAAGCTTGCACCGAGGTACGTTGGGCCATTCGAGATCACTCAATGCGTTGGTGTGATCGCTTATTGGCTCAATCTTCCTCCTAAGCTTTCTCATGTTCATGATGTGTTTCACGTATCGATGCTTTAGAAGTGTCTGCCCAAACAGAGCAAGATAGTCTCATTTCATCATGTGCAGATCCATGAAGACACGACATACGAGGATCTACCAGTTCAAATTATCGATCAGAAAGTGATCAACTTACGATGTCACGATATACCATTAGTGAAAGTCATGTGGCAGCATCACAAGGTTGATAAAGCCAGTTGGGAGTTATAATCCACCATGCAGGAGTTGTATTCGCATTTATTTTGTTTTTGAATTGATTCATAACTTCGAGGGCGAAATTTATTTTAGGGGTGGAGAGTTGTAATGCCCCGAAATTAATTAAGTGTTGTTAGTGTGTAAAATGGTGACTTAGTATGCCATGATGTATTTTTAAACTCAATCTAACTATCCTATGATATTTATAAATTTTGCTATTTCTAAATTATTTTAATCATTTTTTCTTACTTTTAATTATTTTTATTTGTTTGTTATTTTGAATTTTGAAACAAAACAATTTGTCAAATGCCCAAATATACCTCTTTTTGCAAAACCGTGGGTGGCACATGGTATCCACATGGTGAAACCACCCACCTTTTTTTTATTTAAACTCTCTCTCTCCTCCTCTCTTTCCCTCACTCAGCACGCACTCTCTCTCTCATTCTCTCTTTCTCTCTCACTGTCTCTCTTTCTCTCTCACTACCTCTCTTTCTCTCTCTCCTTCTCTCAAATTTTGATTCAAAAATCAAGCCCAAGCCTCGGTTCTCAACTGATTGGAAGCTCGAGAGCAATCATAAACTCGATTTAAAGCTTAAATCCAAGGTTAGTTTGTTTATTTTTCAAATTTCTAAACTTTTTAAAAATTTTCTAAATTTCCGTAGAAAGTTGTAATCTAAGTTTTATGAGCTTAGAGAACCTTGAATCTAAGTTAGTGGAAGCTAAAACATCTAGAATCTAGGCTTGGTTTGATAAAAAATAGATTTGAATAAAGTTTTTCCATTTTTCATCTATTTTTCTATTTTTGGATTTTCTTGAATTTTTCTATGAAAATCTTGTTTAAATTAGTTTAGAAGTGTTCTATTATGTTTTTCTATCTTTTGTGAATGTTTTTTATGCCTGATAACTGAGAAAAAAGGTTGAAAATGAGAATTGGGCTTGGGGAGGCCAAGACCTAATTTTGAAAAATTATAGAATTTTTCAATTCAGCAAGTCGAACTTGAAGTTTGATAGGCCGGATTCATAAGTCCGACAGGCTGAACTCATATGTCTGGCAGGCCAAACTTGGAGAATTTTGATAGGCCGGTCCTGTACGGCCAGTTGGCTGAATTATGCAGTTCAACATGGTGGTATTAACAGTTCGACAAGCCAGCCGAGAGTTGTGTAAAATGACCATTTTACCCCTGTTTTTATTGTTCTAGGCCTAAATAAAGATTTTAACTTCATGGAATGATTTTATGGACTTCAATGGCGCACTAGGACACTAAAAGATGCCTTAGTAGTGTAGGAACACCCTAAGCTAGATATTGATTGATTTAGTCTACATTTAGGTTGTTCGTGATTCCATGGAGCTAACGTATAGTAGAGCGAGACTGAGGTGTTGTACATCGGCATGGATAATGAGGTAGGACTTCTACCCTTTTCCTTGGTAGCCAAGTTTTTAAATGATTTTTGGCCTTCAAAATGATTTCTTTCAAAATGTTTTTAATGATTGATTGAAAAAGGATTTTCATCAGCTGCTTTTATAAATAGTAGAATGAGGTGATTTTCATAATAAATTGCATAATGAATGTAAATGAAAATACTTGGTAAAATGAGATTTTGATAACTATAGAAATACATAGATGGGTATAATGCCATACTCAAAGATCGAGTCGTATAGCGTATGACCATGAGGGCAGTTCTTGAAACCCAACTAGTTCATTATGGTGGTGATAATTATGGTTTGTCCAAGAAAGATAAAAAGGTACTTTCTGGATGAACTGATTTTGATAAGATTAATTTAAATGAATTTATCTATTTGATTTTGTTTTCTAATTATTTTCTTGAAAGATAAATTTTATATTTAAATTATTTATCTGTTTTAAAAGCATAGTGCTACTAAGCCTTTCCTCACTTTTATTTGTTTTCTCCCCCTAGGTCGAATTCAGCTTAGGATTGATGAAGAGTCTGTCGACCAGACTTGTGAGTAGTAAAAGAATCTTGAGTAGGTTATCTTTATTAATCAATTAAGGCATGTATCATTTTAACTTCTTTTTCTATTTTGGACTGTGGTTGTAATTTATATATTGTCGATACTATGTGTGTGCACAAGTTATGGGCCCAGTGGGACCCAACGTGCATTTCTCTCTCTTTATTATTTTGTTTCATTTTGTTTTATCTTATTTGTTTAATTATTTTAAATGCTTGTTAAGGTTTTAAAATTGCCACATTTTTCATTAATTAATTTCTTTAACTTGTGTTTTAATTAAAATTTGACTTAATTAACCTAATTGACTTGCCACATCACCTCCCATACTTTTGGGCGTGACAATGAGCAATCAAAATGGCAGCCTTGTTGTCACTAAAAACTTTCATAAGAAGAGAAACCGAGATCTTCAAGTCTTCTAATAACGTCTTTATCCACATTGCCTCACAAATTCCATGTGCAAGAGATCTAAACTCCACCTTAACACTACTTCAAGCTATAACACTTAGTTTTTTACTTCACCATGTAACAAGGTTTCCTCCAACAAAAGTGCAATAGCCTGAACTGGAGCGTCTGTTAGTAGTATTGCCTACCTAATCAGCATCATTATAGAGTTCAATCTATAGGTTATCACATTTTCTGAACATCATACCCCTTCCAAGGGTTCCCTTTAGGCATCTAAATATTTTGTAGGTAGATCAAAGTGGTCTTATCTTCGTGAGTGCATAAACTAGCTCACCATACTCACAGCAAAAGCTATATCAGGATGAGTAGGTGACAAATAGATTAATCTTCCCGCTAGTCGTTGAAATTTTTCCCTTTCAATCACATCTTTAGGTCTAGTGGGATTAAGTTTTAGATTTGTTTTAATTAGTGTCTTAGCACCCTAGAAGTCCAGTCTCTTTAAGCAGATCAAGAACTTATTTCCTTTGGTTCACAAAGATGCCTTCTAGAAATCTTGCAAATTCTTTACTAAGAAAATACTTCAACGATCCTAGGTCTTTGATCTCAAAGTCTTCTGCCATCTTCTTCTTCAAACTTGTTAGTTCTTCAAGTTCATTTCCTATAAGGAATATGCCATCTACATAGACAATTAGGATTATAATCATACCTTTCTCAGAAAGTTTGTAAAACATAGCATGATCAGCTTGGCTCTAATGATAACCATAGCTTTTCACTGCTTTTCTAAAGCGTTCAAACCACACTCTTGGAGATTGTTTAAGGCCATATAGAGATTTCTTGCACTTGCAGACCTTATTTTGGCTAAAAGACTCCTCAAATCCTAGTGGCAAACTCATGAACACATCTTCTTCTTAATCTCCATTGAGAAAGGTGTGCTTTTGACATCTCACTAGTGTAAGGTCTAGTTGAAATTAATTGCAAGGGACAATAGCACATAAATATAGATTATCTTACAACTAGAGCAAAAGTTACTTGGTAGTCAATCCTATATGTCTGAGTAAACCCCTTACCCATAAGTCTTGCTTTGTATCTCTCTATGCTCCCATTTGCCTTACATTTTACTATAAATACCCTTTTGCATCCAACTATTTTTTCATCTCTGGGTAAATCAATGATTTCTCAAGATGTACTTTTCCTCAAAGCATTCATCTCTTCCATCACTGCTGATTTCCAATCAGGATTATCAAGTGCTTCCTGAATTTTGTCTTGGAACAAACAAGTTAAAGATTTAGATGTAAAGACTGTATGTTTTTTTTTAGAGTTTACCATATGATAGGCATTTGGAAATGGGATGGTTAGTGCAAGAGCGGGTTCCTTTTCAAATTGCAAACGAAATGTCAAGGTCATTTTGTGCATGTAACTCATTAGGAGCAAAAACAACATTAGGCAATAGAGAATTTGGAGTACCTGAAGTATTTACATGCCCATTACTCGGGGCGTCAGATTGAACTTGTGCTAAACGGACAAGAGGCTCGATACCCTTTTGATGATTCTTTCTCCTTGAATAAACAAGATGCTTTGAGCTACGTTCTTAAGGAGCTATAGGTAGTGTTTCTTCCTCTATCAAGGATTCAACAATGCCAACCAAAATAGTAGTAGGGAGAATAGTTTTGTTTTCATTAATAACATTTAAATTCTCTTTTGAAAATGTGGGATTAGAAGCAAGGTTTTCACAATCCATAGTTTTAGGTAGGATAGTGGGAACAATGTCCCAAAAATTTTATTCTTCTCTTTGTTTCTCCCCTTGAAGAAAATTCTTTTGAAAATAAGGTTGATGTTAACATCCATAGAGACAATAGTTTTCCTAGTTTTAGGATTAAAACATTTATACCCCTTCTTATTTGGTGTATAATAAATAAAGACATATTTTTCAGCCCTCGGGTCTAACTTTGACCGCCACTAACTAGATAAGTGCACATAAATAGTGCAGCCCAAAATTTTAATGGGAAGGTTAGATTGAATACGTGTCTTTGAAAAAAAAATTTAAGACAATTAAGGGGTGTACTATAGTTGAGAACTTGAGTGGGCATCCTGTTGATTTAATAAGATGCTGTTAAAATAGCTTCATCCTAAAGATATTTTGGAACATGTGTGGAAAACATAATGGCACATGAAACTTCAAGTAAGTTCATTTTTGCGTTTAGGAATACCATTTTGTTGAGGTGTATCAGTAGAGATAGATTGATGATGAATGCCTTTTTCTCTATGAAAACTTCCAAGAACTTTAACCCTTTGTTTGGTAGGAAGGAAAGAAAATAAGAGGGAAAGGAAAATTATAAAGGATAGAAAACTAAAAGGAAAGAAAAGATTTGAGTTTTCTCTTTAGTTGTTTGGTATGATAGGGAGGAAAGAAAATGAATTTACCTCTATGTGTTTGGTATTGAAAGCAAGACCTAAAGGATGGAAAACTTATAATCAACATAATTACTTTTTTACCCAACACAACTAATACAATTCTTCACTTGTAAAATAGACAGAATGTCAAATAGTACCATTGCTAACCGCTCCAACCCACAACCAAAAGACCAAGGAACATTATTTTCTTTGTCACTTCTTGATATTTTTGCTCTGTCACCCCACATCCCAAGTTTTTAATCATTTGTGTTGATTTTAGACGTTGGATGGTTACTGATAAGAAAAAAGCATCCAAAATACTATTTATGACCAACAAAATTAGAAACATTAAAAAACTAATTAGGATAGAAAGAGTAATAAACTAACATAACATTGGAACCAATAAAAAGAAAAATTCTGGTAATCCAACTAAATAAAAAAAACCCTCAACATAACTATTATTCCAGTCAATTAAAAAAAAACTTAACATAGCTATTAATCCTGCTAATAAAAAAAATAGCATTAATTTTGGTCTTCATTGTTGTCCATCATCTTCAACAACAATTCATAGCGACGATGACTTGGAACTGCAAAGAAAGCTCACTTGTTTGACGCACTTTTAATTAAAAATAGAAAAGCATTCAATTGAATGTCATTGGGAACTCCAATGTTTAACAATTCAGCATAAACTTCTTCATCTGCGTAGATTCGTGGTTGTGCTTTTTCAACAATAGCATTGCCCTCTCTGATGGCATCAGCTACATTATTCATACCAGATTGAAGCATCTGAATATGCATGTCAAGTGAATCAATCATGAAAGATTTTCTTTTCACACTTTTCGATGCAGTTGTAACTTCTGGATTATTTTGAGGCGATAAGGGCTCAACATTATCAACAGTTACTTCATCAAACTGCTCAACACCCACAGATTGATTGGAGCTAGTTTATCTATGCCATTGTCGAACTTTCTCTTTCGCACTAGCAGCAGCCTCACCATTAGCTCTGTCTTTTGCAAAAAGTTCACTTAATTTATCATAAAATTGGATCTCAGTATACCTCCATTTCTTTGCATTAGGTTTTGCCTACAACATGTGATATGGAAAAGC
>CAMOHE010050485.1:0-33879 GCA_946598075.1 Artocarpus hirsutus | reverse complement strand
AATCATCATAAACAATAGAAAATCATAATAGAACACTTTTTAATGGATTAAAACAAGTTTTTAAACAAGATTTTATCAAAAATCCAAAAATGGAGAAAATAGAGGAAAAATAAAAAATCTTGATTTCAATCCGTTTTTTGATGAAATAAAGTTTGCATTCTAGCTAATCTAAGTCCGTCTAACTTAGATTGAAGCTTTTCTAGGCTTAAAAACTCTTAGATTTCAAAATAGAAGAAAATTTGAAAAATGTAAAAAGTTTTGAAATTTTAAAAACTAACCTTGAATCGAAGCTTGAATCGAGCTTGTGGTTGCTCAATCGCGTTCCCGAGCCTTCAATCCACAATCCCGAAGCTTGAAAACGAATTTGATTCAAAATTTGGAGAGAGAATGAGAGAGAGAGTGAGAGAATCTGAGAGAGAGAGACGAGAGAGGTGAGCGAGAGAGAGGAGAGAGAAAATGAGAGGAAGAGAGAGAGGGGGAAAATAAATAGAGAAAAAGAAAAAGCAGTTGTACAAAACTGTGTGCAGCAACACACTGTTTTCAAATCAAATTGTTTCATTGAAAATTAAATTAACAATTAAAAACAATTTAGAATAATTAAAAATCATTAAAAGAGTAAAATAACATAAGTTTTTCTTAATTTTCACAAAATAATCAAATCAAGTTCTAAAACACTCATTATGGCACACTAACCCACCATTTAGCATTTTAATTACACTTAATTAACTTCGAGGTGTTACAACCCATAAGCAATTCCCACAAATGTATACCTTTTAGCACACTTAGAGTGAGATAGTACTAGGCAGGTGGTGGAGCACAATCATGCTATATATGAGAGTAAGTTAGCACTTACATGTCATAATACGAGTCACAGAGCAATGTCGCAGTCGGCATAAGCATAGGTCATCGAGGTATTGCATTACTTGTAATGGAAGCATCGGTGTCAGGTATTGCATTACTTGTATAAACATTTATCGTTAGCTTAATCAAGGATTTCTTTAAAATATGTTGTAACTTTCTCATTCAACGTGTTGTGAAAAAAAAGTTCCCAGTGGGATGTTCGTTTTAGTCCTCACGTGGATTTTTTGGGCAAGGGCAATGAAGTTAGAGAGGTGAAATCTTAGAGGAAAAAATACTTTGGTGTTGCCATGTTGGCCATAGTAGCCTTTTTTCGCCAATAACTCAACTGTTTTGTTTTCACTTGTAAGATAAGAGTAGGGTTGCCACTTCAGTGGGAGGAAACAAGACTCCAAGCGAGCAAGTGCAAATTATTTCAGATCTTGTTCTAGAAAATAAAGAGGCAGCTTTGGTGATGGATAGCATGCCACTGGAGGCTAGAGTTGTTTCGCAAAGGGACCGAGCCCTGAGTGACACAAGTTTAGTCGGCCTTAGAGATATAGCTTGTGAGGATCCTCTAAAGCATGTGAAGGTGGGTTGCTAAATATTTTCATCACCCATATTTCTTTTGTTGTCCCATAGAACAGTATTAACCCGATTCATAAACCTACAAATCAAGCGGTTGTTGATGATGGTTCAGCTCATCTTTTGGCGATAGAGAGAGGCCTTCGTCGCATAGCTTCAAAGATAGTAGATATTGGCATAGGCTTTGACAACCCTGTAGAGATGGCTGACGAAGCAAGGATTGTCAAAAGAGTTAGCCTTGTGATGATGGAGGAAATTCCGTATGACAAATCTGCCCTAGGAGCAGTTGTCAAGTGAAGTAAGAGAGGAGAAAATTTGACTGTGAATGACTCCGTCCTAGCCTGAATTTCAGCATTTGCTTTTGATTTTGAGTCAAAAGGAGCTGTGACGACCTAAGTTGAAGAGATCATAGAAGTGAATGGACCCATAGAGACAGCGCCTATATTGCCTTGCTTTTCTTGCCAGTCATCTAAATATTTTGCCCAAAAAAGAGATGTCCCTATTCTTGAAGTTGATCCTCATCATGTGCTTAGGCCTTGTCATTCTCCACATATAATGGATCTGATTAGAGGAAATAACAATGGAGAGGATCAAGGCTTGGTGAGATGCAAGTCAAGACTAGTCCAACATCAAATTCAAGATCGGCTTTCTTGCTTCATTCGTCCCAAGAGTTGCCAAGGCTGTATCTTTGCATGACATAGTTCATCCACAAATTGATGCTTTGGCGGCTAGAGCTGCAGAGCTTTAAAGGGAGTTAGCCGAAATAGGGAGATAGATCATAAGCTACCCATTTTCCTTGGAGGAGAAACTTAACACTAAGAAGGTGAAGAATTTCAAGGCCAACAGTGTTTTTCAAGACTTCTTCGGTGATTATTATTATTTTTTGTCATGTAACTGTAGGAAAAGCTTCCTTAGATCTGAACATTTTAACTTTAGCGTAGCTTTGTGTTTTGTTTTTGTTGCTCTGTAGGGAGTAGCCTTCCCCTGATTGGACAACTTCTGACTTTTGATGTTGACTATTTTGCGTTTTGCATTTGTCATACTTTGTTGTTCTTTTTCTTTTGCTTTCTTATGCTCGACTGATTTTTTCCGGAGGCAAGTTGATTCTTAGACTAGTGAGATTGGGCTTTTCCAAATAGGCACTCGGAGTAGTCTAGCTCTAGAGGAGCATTGCTTTGGTGCAGTAAAAATGGTGGTCTCATAGAAGAATTGCATATCGGCCTTTGGAGGAGAGCTCTCTTGGAGAGAGTGTTCAAAACATGGCTTTGTATTCTTTAGGCATAGCAGTGTTTAAGCCACTTGCTGTTGATGATCTCAGTAGTTCCATCCCCAAAGGGATTGTCCAACTCGTAGTAGCCGCTTTCATAAGCTTTTTTGACAATGCGAGGTCTTTCCTATATCAGAGAAAACTTAGACGTCCTAGAGATTTGCCTTCGTATATGGTCAATAGCCTTAAGTATGAGATCTCTAGGGGAGAACGTGCATCGAAGCACCAACATGCCGTAAGCTTGCTTGATCTTTTGACGGTACATGTTGGCTCTCCTTTGTGCAAAGTCTCTTTTCTCATCCAACACTTCAAGATTAAAGGCTCGTAGGGCCTCGTAAGATTTAGCTTCCCATTCGACATTGTTCAAGCTGGACATGTGAACAGAGGGAACTTCGAGCTCTGCTGGAGATATGACTTTAGAGATGTAAACCAACGAGTAAGGCGAGACTCCACCCTAGAGCAAGACGATGTGCGATATGCCTATAGATCACCGGGCAAGTGAAGCTTCCACCCTCTGGTGTACTCATATAACATCTTCCTCAAGATGCGGAGAAGTATTTTATTGGTGGCCTCTACGTGGTCGTTGCCTTATAGATAATAAGGAGTGGAGCATCTATGTTTAATTCTATGGCTGAAAAGAGTGGCATTAATCTCTTTGTTGACGAAAGGAATACCATTGTCGTTGACAATCTTATATGGAATTTTGAATTGGCATACGATGTGATCCCAGATGAAGTTAACAATTTTGAGACTGGAGGCTTTTTTCAGCAGCATAGATTCTACCCACTTTATGAAGTATTTAGTGCCTATGAGGATCCAAACACATCTGTCAGGGGCTAGGTGAATTGGGCTGCTTAGATCAAGCTTACACATATGAAATGGCAACGGTGTCTGCATGTTGTACATGGTAACATGCGGTTTATGGAAGAGGTTGCTGTAGATTTGACATGTATTACATTTACAAATAAAAGTAGCCGCATCTTTTGCCATTGTCAGCCAAAAATACCCCGTACTTAAAAGTTGATGCTAAAATTTCTTATTGCCTTAGTGTTCTCTGCATTCTTTAGAGTGGACTTCTCATAGAACCTTTTGAGCTTTGGTCATGTCGAGGCAATGCTGTGGTTCTCCATTGAACCCTTTGCGAAACAACATACTTCCTTACATGAAGTATCTCTTGGACCTCCTCCAGAGCTACTGAACATCTCTTCAGTTTGCCAGAAGTGTTCCATGAATGAGATATTCTAAGTAAAGAGTCCTCCAATCCTCCCATAATTCGATCGTAAAAGCTTGTGCCTTGAAGGGGAGGGGCTGGCACTTGGAACATGTAGATTGTGTAGGATCAGTTTCTTGCTTCATTTCTGGCCAAAAAAAAACTTTTCTTTGAATTTTGCGCTAAATGCCAATGTAGGAGTTTATTCCTCAAGTTTCTTCATGAATCTCTTAAAGTTGTTGTTTGGCCTCATTTTCTCCAATATACCTTGCAAAGACGCCTCTAGGATGCCTCTGGTAAAAGGATGATGCAATTGTTAAGGATTTTCATTCTCCCACATTTATCTAGGGCAAAGATTTTCATCATCCTCCGAAAGGGACTACCATGGTCTAAAGAATTGATTGATCTTTCTTAGCCACATGCATCATGATAGCTTCTCCAGAGAAACGGACTCGATACCACGAGGTGGCCAATATGTTGGGATATCGCTTGGTGGATTCTAGAGTGTGCTTTATGATCACTTTTCTCGAATTGCTTGATCAGCTTTTGCGTAAGAGTTTGATACAAAGACAAGGAGGCTTCTTTGATGGTGAATTCTCCCTCCAATTGCCTGACGACCAAGTTAAAGTCTCCCATGACCTTTAGTTTCTAAATGCCCATGCTCTGAGTAGTAGCAAGCCTCATGACAAATGCCTCATGACAAATGCCTCATATTCGGCCATATTGTTGGGGCATGGAAAAGAGAGTTGATCAGCAATGGAGGTGGTGTGCCCATCCAAGCTAGTAAATACGATCCGAGTTCCTCTAGAGGTAGCCGTTGTGGATTCGTCGAAGTACAAGGTCCAAAATTTGTCTATCTCCTTAGTGACACAGATCATCTTCAGAGGGTCTCACTGGTGACACAATTGCCTTGCTGTTTTTTTCATCGATCTTGGGAGACTTTCATCAGGCAGTGTCGAAGCAAGCATCTCAAGGAGCACTTCAGGTGGGATTGGAGAAGGTGCCTCATCTTTGTCGTGGTTAAGTTGCATTATCAAATCAATAATGGCTTGGCTTTTGATTGTTTTTGGCATACTACAAGTGATGTCTGTTGGGTTTTGTTGGATTTTGTGATCAAATACGTAGCAGAAAATTAAAAATTAATTCCCACAAAACCCTCGTAGGATCTATACAATTCGATTAAATTGATAAGAAAGTCATGGAATCTTACCAGGATGACAAAACGGGCAAGATTCTAGAAGGGAGAGAGTGGGTTCACTCCGGTGACACCCTAACTCAAGCTTTTTGGTATACGGGATCGGATTCAGATGTTGTTACTTAAAGCAATGCCCTTTGTAGGTATCCACACGAACAGACTCTCTCTCAAAAACAAATTGATGTGCTAGCACCCTCTCTTTTGCGTTAAATGGCTCTCTCTAATTTTAAGGTTTTAATGTCTTTTGCCTTTTAGAATGAGAGAACGCCTTTTCTCTTCTTAATTCGACTAGACATCCTAAAACAGATATATATATATATCTATTGACTTCGAGATAGAGTCAGATTTTAACTAGGGTAAACTGTAATTCGAATATAATTCAGAGAATCTAGATAATGTCTGTAATTCAAATATGATTTACATAATCTAGATAATGTCAGATTCAATGAACCTAGACATATCTAGTACATCGAATCTGGAAATTATCAGGTTCATCGAACCTAGACACAATAAACCCAAAATTTGTTCTTGGTCTGTTCTAAGTGTGCGACCTTGTAGGTTCACATAACGTTGGTAGTGGGCTTGAAATTCTGTTTCTAGCCCACAAATCATAAGCGGTCTCTAACAAGACATTATGATTAACCAAGTTATGCGAATGTCAATAATCTGACGTAACCTAATCCACAATAAGTATTAAAGTCATTTTATCACTAGATACCTTGATTAAACATAAGGCATGGTTTATGTCATCCTTACAGTATTTAATCATATTATTTCTCGATCTTAAGTAGACTAATATTGATAACCCTTATCAATTCATTTTAGTATGGCCATACATTTTACTTCAGTCTAACTTATCGAGGGGCCCATAGATATCTTTCTCATCATAAATGAGGGACAAATTCCTTCTTAATCACTCATATTCCTGACATGATTCACTCTATATCCAACAACAATCCATTACATTATCCTGTTAAAGATAATATTAGATTATGTCAAAAATATAGAACTTGTCATGTAGTAAACCATGGTGATTTCAGGTCAGAGGACTAGGATAATACTATTGTAATGAGAATTACTTATGATAATTATCCATGCAGTATTCTCATAGTGGGTCAATCCAAGACATTATTTCTCAAATATGTATCTATGAGTTGACCTAGTATCTCATACACATGAGTAAAACATAATCATCAGTCAAACTTCAAACTAGTCTTCATTCATTATTATTCTAATAATAATGACCGACTAGGGATAATTTAGAATATAATTCAATTTTCACCTAAGAGTTTTACTATCAAGTCACATACTTGATGATCTTAGGTAGAATTAACTATTCATAGAATTAGAATAAAAAACAATAATGAAAATGCCTCTTTATTAATCAAATGCAAATGTAATGAAATCAATATATGGTCATTACATAATTGGCCTAGAGCACATCACTAATAATCTCCCACTTGTACTAGGCCCAATCAATATTGTATCTAATACCCATTGACCTAGTATGACTCTCATGCTTAGGCTGTGGAAGAGGCTTAGTGAGTGGATCAGCAACATTGTCATTTATAGGTACTCTGCATATCTTCACGTCGCCTCTCTCAATGATTTCTCGAATGAGATGATAACGTCTGAGTATGTGTTTGGATCGCTAATGTGATCTAGGTTCCTTAGCCTATGCTATGGCCCCATTATTATCACAATACAAGTCTACTATATCTGATATACTAAGAACAACACCCAATCCAGTATTAAACTTTTTGATCCAAATTGCTTCCTTAGCTGTTTCTGAGGCAGCTATATACTCAGCTTCTGTTGTAGAATCAGCAACAGTGTCTTGCTTTGAACTTCTCCAGCTCACTACACCTCTATTCAAACAGAATACATAACCTGACTGCAATCAAAAGTCATTCTTGTCGGACTGGAAGCTGGCATCTATGTAACCACTAGCAACAAGCTCATCTTCCTTTCTTCCATATAGTAAGAATGCATCCTTAGTTCTTCTCAAATACTTAAGGATATTCTTGACTGCTATCCAGTGACTTTCACCTGGATCTGATTGGCATTTGCTGGTTATGCTTAAGGCATATGAGACATCAAGTCGAGTACATAACATTGCATACATGATAGATCCAATTGCAGAAGCATATGGAATCTTATTCATGCGGTCTCACTCATCTCGTGTCATTGGACACTGAGTCTTGCTGAGACTAATTCCATGTGACATGGGTAAGAATCCCCTCTTGGAATCTTGCATACTAAACCTATTCAATACCTTGTCAATGTATGTACTCTGACTTAGGCCAATAAGCCTCTAAGATATATCCCTATAGATCTTGATGCCTAGAATATAGGCAGCTTCACCTAAGTCTTTCATTGAGAAACAATTCCCTAACCATAATTTAACATTTTGTAGAGTAGGGATATCGTTTCCAATGAGTAATATGTCATCAACATATAGTACTAGAAAGACTATTGCGCTCTCATAAACCTTATTGTAAACACAAGGCTTATCTTCATTTTTAATGAAACCAAACTCTTTGATTGCTTCATGAAAATGAAGATTCCAACTCCAAGATGCTTGCTTCAATCCATAAATGGATCTTTGAAGCTTGCAAACCTTTCCAGAATTCTCAGGACTAACAAAACCCTCGGGTTGTGTCATATACACATCCTCAAGTAGGTTTCCATTAAGAAACACTGTTTTGACATCCATTTGCCAAATCTCATAATCATAGTATGCAGCTATGGCGAGGAGAATCCAAATGGATTTAAGCATAGCAACTGGTGAAAAAGTTTCATCATAGTCTATACCATGTGTTTGCTTGAAACCTTTTGCAACTAGTCTTGCCTTAAAGGTATGTATATTGCCATCTATATCCGTTTTCTTTTTGAAAACCCATTTGCACCCAATAGTTTTTAAACCATCAGGCGGATCAATCAAAGTCCATACTTGATTATCATACATGGATTGCATCTCTGACTTCATGGCTTTTAGCCATTTATCACAGTCAGGGCTATTCATGGCCTCTTGGTAGGATGTGGGCTCATTTTGATCCACAATCATCACATCATTATTATCAGTTAAGAGAAATCCATATCTCTTAGGGCTCTGTTGTGTCCTACTAGACCTCCTCGGGCCTTGTGCTACTTGTTTAGGCTCAACAACTACTTGTTGATCCAGTTGAGATTCCACAGGTGGTTCAATGCTATTTTGTGGTTCTTGAATTTCTTCAAGTTGAACTTTACTCCCACTGGTTCCTTTAGAAATGAATTCCCTTTCTAAAAAGACACCATTCTGAGCAACAAACACTTTGTTCTCAGAAGCATTGTAGAAGTAATATCCTTTAGTTTCTTTAGGATATCCCACAAAAAGGCATTTGTCTGATTTGGGTGCCAATTTATCTGAAATTTGACGCTTCACATAAGCCTCACATCCCCAAATTTTAAGAAAAGACAAACTGGGTGACTTCCCAGTCCACATCTCATATGGTGTCTTTTGAACCGCCTTTGATGGAACTCTGTTCAATATGAACGCAGCAGTTTCTAGAGCATATCCCCAAAAGGATATTAGAAGATCTGACTGACTCATCATAGATCGAACCATATCCAATAAAGTTCGATTTCTCCGTTCAGACACACCATTCCATTGTGGTGTTCCTGGTGGAGTTAATTGTGAGACTATCCCACAATCTCTAAGATGATCAATGAATTCTTGGTTTAAGTATTCACCACCTCGATCTGATCGAAGTGCTTTAATACTTTTACCAAGTTGATTTTGTACTTCATTTTTGAAAATTTTAAACTTTTCAAAAGATTTAGACTTTTGTTTCATTAGATAGACATAACCATATCTACTGAAATCATCTGTGAAAGTAATGAAGTACTGAAAACCTCCTCTAGCAGCAGAACTTAATGGTCCACATACATCAGAATGTACAAGGCCCAATAAGTCATTAGCCCTTTCACTATGTCCAGTAAAAGGTGTCTTAGTCATTTTGCCTAATAAACAAGACTCACATACTTCAAATGATTCAAAATCAAATGAATTCAAAAGCCCATGTTGATGGAGTTTTGAAATGCGTTTCTCATTTATATGGCCCAAATGACAGTGCCAAAGATAGGTAGGGTTTAAATCTTTAGATTTAAACTTCTTTGTATTTACATTATAGATGGACTTTTCATTTGTATTTTCAATGTTTAGAACATAAAGACCATTTGTTCGTGGAGCATATCCATAGAAAATGTTATCATGGTAAATAGAGCATTTATTATTCCTAATAATAAACTCAAAATTTTCCTTGTCCAAACAAGAAACAGAAATAATATTCCTACTCATAGTAGGTGCATAATAACAATTTTCTAAACTTAAAACAAGTCCACTAGGCAAAGTCAACTCATATGTTCCTACAGCTAAAGCAGCAACTCTTGCTCCATTTCCAACTCGTAGGTCCACTTCGCCTTTAGCCAAGGTTCTACTCCTCTTAAGACCCTACACATTGGTACAAATGTGAGATCCAGATCCAGTATCTAATACCCAGGAATCAGAAGTAGACAAATTGACTTCTATAACATAAATACCTGAAGGAGTAGTCGCACTACTCTTCTTCTTCTTTCAGATCATCCAAATAGAGCTTGCAGTTTCTTTTCCAATGACCAGGCTCATTGCAAAAAAAGCATACTCCTTCCTTTGGTGGTTTAGCCTTAGGTTTAGGATTGGGCTTGGGCTTCTTAAAGTCCTTGGAAGCCTTATTCTTGCTGTTACCCTTTCCTTTCCTTTTCATACCTTTCCCTTTATTAACCATCAGAACATCTTTGGTATTCTTGATGTTCTGTTCAGCAGTCTTAAGCATCCCATGCAACTCAGAAACAGTTTTCTCCATATTATGCATGTTGTAGTTCATAACGAACCCATCATATGCATCTGGCAAAGATTGCAGAATGATGTCAACAGCCAACTCTTGGCTAATCTCAAGACCAAGTTTCTGCAAATGATCAAGATGACCCTTCATCTTCAGAACATGAGGACTCACTGAACCGCCAGCAGTCAACTTGCATGAGAGTAATGCCTTTAAGGTGGCAAACCTCTCAATTCTAGCTTTCTCTTGGAACATTTCCTTGAGATGGCCTATCATGGTATAAGCCTCCATTTCCATCAGTTGCTTCTGAAGCTCTAATTCCATGCTTCCAAGCATGAGGCAAGTGACATCAACAGAGTCATTGAGATGCTTACTGTGAGCATCCTTTTGAGCTTTAGGAGCATTAACAGCTGGTTCATCAGGGATAGGTTGATCAAGGACATATTCTTTCCTCTCTTGCTTAAGAACAATTCTCAAGTTTCTATACCAGTCAAGGAAGTTAGTCCCATTGAGCTTATCCTTCTCAAGGATCGTTCGCAGTGACAAGTTAGATGTGGTGTTTGATGCCATTATCTACAACAAATATATACACAGAGTACTTAGCATTTTATTAAACAATTTTTAACGAGGCATAATTTAAATCCCACTAATTTTATCAAATCAATAACCCTCAATATTAATTTGGCAATCACAACAATTGTAATTTTAGTGGGCCAAGATCCATATTTCACCTCACTTTAAGTAAGCTTTGGCTTATCACCTAAAGTATGGTTATTTAGGTAGGTAACACTTTACCAATTACATCTTATGTAACTCTTGGATAAATATGGGATTTGACATCACATGTCCTTGAAAATTAAAATCCCATTTAATGCCCTAGGTCCAAAACCATTTTGATAACCTAGTTAAGTCTAACCATTTCAAACATATGGATATCACTATTATCCATCATGTCTTACCTAGATGGCTTAACACACCCTGCTTTGGCAGAACCTATGTTTAGCAATCCAAGTCTTGACAAGTGTTGAATTATGGAAGGCATTTTAATGACTTAATATTAAATGAGGGTTCTACTTTATTTTCATTTTATTGTATATTATTATGTCGCATCACATACATAGCATCATATACACAGCATCACATACATAGCATCATATACATAACATAATAATAACACAATAAGCGTGTCATAGCATGGCCCAAATCTAATTGATCTTCATAAGCCAATATGAAGGTTAATGGTCATTCCTAGGTAATCTTCATCTCCATGGATTTCCTTAGATTGCCACGAATGGACTCCATCTTGAGCCTCCATCTTGAACCTCCATCTATCTTGATTTTTGGCTTTGATTTAACATTACAAATTGCAATATAAAATATTCTATTTCTACTAAATAAATAATAGATTATAACAAATTGATAAATGACACGTAGGCCGTATTTAAAATTACAAACCCAAAATAAAATTAAATAAAACCTACCAATCACATTGGTGTAAAAGTGGTCATGCTATGCACCATGCAATTCACACTAAACACATAAAGATGATAATATAATTTCATTAAATTTAAATTTTTATTATGACCAAACTATATATGTAATGAAACAATTCAGGGTCAAGGGACGCTGCCCCTTACGGGGTCCCAAGGGCAACGCCTCTGGCGGGGTCCAAGGGGCAGCACCCCTGGCGGCGGTCCATAGATATCAATAGATATCTTTCTAACTTATCAATTCATTTCAGTATAGCCATACATTTTACTTTATTCTAACTTATCAAGGGGCCCATAGATATCTTTCTCATCATAAATGAGGGACAAATTCCTTCTTAATCACTTATATTCCTCACAAGATTCACTCTTTATCCAACAACAATCCATTCCATCATCCTATTAAAGATAATATTAGATTGTGTCAAAATGTAGAACTTGTCATGTAGGAAACCATGGTGATTTCAGGTCAGAGGACTAGGATAATACTATTGTGATGAGAATCACTTATGACAATTATCCATGCAGTATTCTCATAGCGGGTCAATCCAATACATCATTTCTCAAATATGTATCTATTAGTTGACTTAGTATCTTATACACATGATTAGTAAAACATAATCATCAGTCAAACTTCATACTAGTCTTCATTTATTATTATCCTAATAATAATAATCGACTAGGGATAATTTAGAATATAATTCAATTTTCACTTAAGAGCTTTACTATCAAGTCACATACTTGATGACCTTAGGTAGAATTAACTATTCATAGAATTAGAATAAAAAACAATAATGAAAATGCCTCTTTATTAATAAAATGTAAATGTAATAAAATCAATATGTGGTCATTACATAATTGGCCTAGGGCACATCACTAACAATGTCGAACTCCAAAAGTTGAAATAACCACCAGGCCAATCGGCCTAAAAGTGCTGGCTGAGTGAAAAGGTAACATAGGGAGTTAGTCTTGACCATGAGATGAAGTTTGTGGCCAAGAAGTAGTGATGAAGCTACTAAGAGGTGTAGATGAGAGCGAAGCATTCCTTCTCCATTTACTAGTATCTTATTTCCAAGCCATGAAGTTAGTGACTCACGTAGTAGACCATGTACTCTTTATTTTTGAGATCTTTTTGAGCCAAAAGTGCTCCGATGGTCACCTTTGTCATGGTGATGCAGAGCTTCAATGGTTTTTTGGGCTTTAAATATTTCATGGTTGGGAGGTTAAGGATTGTCTTTTGGATGTCCTCGAAAACTTTTTCAATGATGCTCCGTCCATTTGAATTTGACACCCTTCTTAGGGAATGGTGAGAATGTAGAGGCAAAATTTGCCATTCCTAAAATGAATTTCCAAATGTAGGAGAGTTTGCGTAAAAATCCCTTTAGCTCTTTAGGGGTTGATTTTGGTGTTGCCACTATGATTTTTTTTAACTTTGGAGGGATCGACACTAATCCCCCGTTGATGAGCTATGAATCTGAGAAACTTTTCGGCCAAAACTCTAAAAGCACATTTTTTCATATTTATCTTCAAGTTGTATTTGCAGTGTCTTTTGAACACCTTGATCAAGGTACTCTAATGGTCTTCTCTAGAGCGGGATTTGATGACTAAGTCGTCCACGTAGTCTTTTACTTCTTTCCCCATCATGTCATGGAAGATGGCGGTCATCACTGTTTAGCATGTTGCTTCATCATTCATCAAGCCAACTGGCATCATGATATAGTATAAGTTGTCAAAGGGAGTCCAAAATGTTGTTTTCTCCACATCTTTTGATGACATCTTAATTTGATTGTAGCTGCTAAAACCATCCATAAAGAAAAGAATGCCATGGCCAATGGCAAGGTCAATAAGAACATCCATATTTGGCAAAGGGAACTCATCTTTGGGACAAGCTTTGTTGAGATCCCAAAATTCAATGCAGAAGTGAACTTGGCCATTCTTCTTTATGGGTACAAAGTTGGCCAACCATGTTAGTGCCTAATTAGCTTAATGAAACTGGCTTTGATGAGTTTTTTTATTTTTGCCTTGATTTGTGCTTCTACATTGGGGTGGAAGGTCCCTCATGGCTACTTAATTGGAATTGCTCTAGGTTGAACATTAAGAATGTGGCAAACCAACCCTGTGTCCAATCTGAGCATGCCTTCATAGCTGCACGTAAATATTTGCAAGCATTCTTGGAGCAAGTTGATGAGTGTGTGATGCTCTTTAGGAAAGAACTAGAACTAATGGAGACTTTCCTTTGATGGAAGGGTTGTCATTGAGGTTGACTTCTTCAAGTTGCTCCATCATTGCTTTGGAGCTGTCCTACATGCATTTCGGTGCCGGATGAGGTTTGATGATTTCCTTAGGTTCTCCAGAGGGAGCTGTTTTAGATATCACTTTTTTGGCAACAACCACATCATGAGATATTTCATCATGGACTGCTTTGTCGCTAACTACTTCATCACGAATTGCTCCAAAGCATGCATGCAAGATATGTTCTTCTTTGTTCCTGAGGCCTTCCCATATAGAGTGACAAGGACCCTAACCTTGTCATAAGTGGTAGATGGTCCTTTCATTGGAAAAAAAAAGGACTTAATGCATTGAGGGGCCATTGGTTTCCTTCTTTTCTTCTTAAAGATCATACACTAACCTTTGTTGTTGAGGTCCTTGACATCTAGCCATGAAGGCAACAGAATGTCAATAGCCTTGGAGACCTTGCTATCTCTAAAGCTGATGAAGTTGTCGTAAAACTCTACATTGGTGTAGTGGACCTCCATTTGATTGAATAGAGACCAATTAGCTAGAACATGAATAAATTTGTTACCGAGTCTTGCTTTAAAGCACTGGTGAAATGTAGAGCAAATGATTCAATGCTTGCTCAACAAAGGCCTTCTAAGGAGTATATGATAGCTCACATTGGCATTGACTATTGAAAAGCAGCCCAACCTTTAAATTTAGTTGAATGCATCTATTTGAGATTTTGGCAGCATTGTTGAATTTGGTGATAGAAGTCCCTTTTTTATCAATCTGATTACAAGGAACTCTAGCAACAACAAGAATGTATAGCAGGATGATATTGATAAAGGAACTGGTGTCGAATCCTTGCCTTTTAAACATGAACGACGTTAATCGTGGCCTTCAGGTAACCTATGATTCAGGTATGGTGCTTCCATGTCTTCGTTAACAAAGGAGATAGAGTTGGTGTTCTTATGGAAGGCACGAGTGGCAAAGGCTTCATTAGCCTAACATTGAGGTCCTTAATCAATAGAGACTTTTAGCAATACCTCTGTTGTAGCTAGACAAGCTTATAGCCTAAGATCGATTTGGTCAAATAATGACTTGGAACTTTGGATTCTGGTGGAAAACTCGTACAGTGGAGGTAGTCGAAGTAGGAATCAGTTTGCGGTCAGAGTCTTCAACATGGATGACTACCGTGACACTTTCACATTCAAGTGTGCTTCCTTTAAAGGAATAGTTTGGCTCTAGAGACGATAGAGATTGTTGTGCATCGGATGCTCTAGATGAGTGCTGCGAGTCCAAAAGCAATGCGATGACTTCGTTGGTCTTAAGGAGGTTATCTTGGAGGGGTTTTTCAAGAAAGTACTAGTTGGGTATCTCAAGTTGGTAAAATTCTTCATATATCATGGCCTTGAAAAAGTTCGCTCTATGGCCAAGAATTCCATGGTAGAGGTCTTTGTAGTAATCAGTCCAAAAATGACCATTTTATTTAATGCCAAGTTCGGAGAGGGTGTTGCTTTTAGTGACGGAGTTTCCTAATGCATTGTCTTTGGGGATGAGTCTCTTGCTATTAGCTTAGCTTTAATAATTAAATGGCACTTCATAAGGAGCTTTCCCTCCATTGTTGGAGATTTTCTCTAAAGTAGGCCGACGAAGGGTTCGATAAATGGTTTAGCTCTTCGCGGGATGTTGTTGGGTGCCAGCTCAAGCTGTTATTTAAACGCAAACTTTCTCTTGGCTGCAGGAGTTAGAATAGGAGATTCTCTATTATTGAAGTCTTCTCCCCACTCACTCGAAGGTGGCATTGGCTATCTATAGTTAGTGGCCACGAATAGCGTATCTAAAAAGCCTTTTCATAATTTCTAGAAGTTCCCAAATAGCTTCAGAGGCTTTAGATCGTGCGTCCAAATGCTAACTTCTTTATTAGAGTTGTCTTTCTCTTCCCTTTATCAACAAAGAGGATCAAAGTCGATGCTTTGACTTTTTCTTGCAAGCTCAAGAGTACCATCCTTAATCTTTTCATGGAGCGTCCGATAAACCATGTTGCATATAGAGGTTGGGTGATTTACATAATGGTGATAGAGGCAATATTTTGGGTCCCTTTTGTCCAAATCGGAGAGCGGTCATTAGGGATAAACAATAAGATCACTTCATCACGAATTAATTGCTTCAAGATTGCATGTAGCTCTTCGTTATATCACAACAACAGAGGGAGGAGGGCCTTTTTTGATGGAGGGGGCCTTAGTTGTCTCTTGGTGGCAACGAGCAAGTGCAAGGTTGTCATCTTCTTTTCTCTCTAATTATGTGAGGATTCAGAGATTCAAATGGAATGGGTGGTCTTTTTCGTGGACTTAAGGAGACGAGAGAATATGTTGATCTCGACATTCTCCAAATGAACTTGGTATTCCGAGTTGATGTTCTTGATGTAAATGTCAACGAGTGCACCCTCATTACTTTCGTCGTAACAATCAATGCTAAGTTGCGGAACCTTTGAACGAAGTTGACAATATCTTTTCCTCACTTTTGACGCATGTTGCTAAGTTCGATGATGGTGACTCTTTCTTCATTGTGGAAGTATTTGTGACAAAAGCGAGTGACCATATCTTCCCAAGTTCAGATAGTGCCAAGAGCTAAAATGGTGTACCACATACAAGCTCTGTCAATGAAGGACTTTGAAAATTTTTGGGGACAGAGGTCATGGTCTCCAGTATACTTTTCTAGTGCATCAAAGAAGTGGTTGATGTGTTCTTTTGGTTTGCCTTTATGACTGTTAAACAAGATGAAGTTGTATCCCAGAGGATACGTCTTCTAGTATAGCTCTAGAAGGTAAGGTGGTTGTGGCAAGTACCTCGCGTCCTTCGGATAAACTCCGTACACACTTTGCTGCAAAAGTGATATGGCGTCCTCCTGTATAAGTGGCTTAGACTAAGTTGGCTCTAAAGGCTTCATTGCTCCATCAACAGAGGCTTATTGCGGTGTTGTTTTCTCTATAGGATTTAGAGTCAACTCTATATGGAAAAGTCTTCAAAGCTTATTAACTCTAGAGAAGATGTTGTTATGAGATTCAATAAGGTGGCAGATGGTAGCCATAATGTTATGAATCATAGCTTGCTCTTCGTCACCATTATCTCTAGTGTTGAAAGGTTTGTGATGCAAAGCAGACTCCTCTATGTCCTGTGAAGTTCTTTCTAGGCGAGTTCTCTTGAGACGAGGCGCCATGGTGGTTCGATAGCCTAACTCCCCTAGTGGAGACGCTTTAATGTTAGGGTTTGGTAGATCCACAAGGTATGAGTTGTTATGGGAGTACATGCATTGATCTTTAATTTGCTAGATTTGGTGATAACATGGTTGAAGCAATGGATGAGTTTGTACGAGATGACTTTAGCAGGATCGCCAATAGGTGGTGGGGACAGTTAAGTCTGGATTGGACCAAAAAAGAAGGCTTCTAGGATCTGCTCCATTGCTAAACAACCGAAATGAAACCTGTAACAAAAAACACAAAAAATATGTAGCAATGGAGGAACTATCATAAGCGGTGACAGTGGAAGGGTAGTTAATGGTTGATGGAGGGATGACTTTGAAGGATAGAGGCAAATCTGCCTACATCATTGGATCTGGTTTATTTATATAGATCAGCAAAAAGAGAGCCGATACGAGAAGTTTTGAAGTTTTTTAAGTTTTCTAGAAAATCTACTCTAGAGCCAAACCCAAGTGGCCTTCATCCTTGAGTTCAACAAAGGCGAGTTGATATACGCTATTCTAGCTTTCTTTAGGTTTTTCAAAAAATATGCTCCGGAGGCGAACGTAGGTTGTCTCCATCGTTGGGTATGGCAAAAAGGAGTTGATATGTATGGTTTTAGCTTTCTTTAGGTTTTCTAGAAAATATGCTCTGAAGGCAAATGCAGCTAGCCTCCATCGCTGGGTTTGGCAAAGGGGGAGTTGATATGTGTGTTTATAGCATTCTTTAAGTTTTCCAAAAAAAAATGTGCTCCGAAGTCGAATGCAGGTTGCCTCCATCATTTGGTTCGACAAAGAGAGTTGATATGCACAGTTCTAGTGTTCTTTAGGCTTTCTAGAAAATGTTCTCCAAACTTAGGTTTCCTCCATCGTTGGGTTCAGTAAATAGGGAGCTGATATGTATGATGTAGCGTTCTTCACTTTTTTTGGAAAATTTTCTCTGAAGATGAACAAAGGTCTCCTCTATCATTGGTTTCGCATTGTCGAAGGATGAAACTTGAATTTCAGAAGCTCCTAAGGATGGTGATGGGCTTCTACAAGGTTTTTAAGTGTTTCAGTAGCAATCTCATAAGATATGAAGAAGCTAAAGTGGTAACAGAGGAAGCACTTGATTTTTGACAATGAAAGCGACGAGTTTTTTTAGAAAATTTTTAGAAGATCTTTCATATTCGAAGAGCACAAGCTTGGAAAAAAGTGATGATGTTTTGCAGCTATGTAGGATGAAAATGATATGAAAATATAAGCTTAAGTACCTCTAATGGTGTTGTGTTGAAGGAAAGAGAAGAGAGGCATTTACAGTGAAGGTGACTAACTTGCTCCGAAGCTAGTCTCTTAGTGCTCCAACACCACGTGTTGGTTTCATATCCCTCTGGAGCATGCAGTGTAAGTGCCTTCGGAGGTTGATTTCTAGGTTGGCCAAAAATGGCACACATTTATGACTATTCTAGAGCTCTTCTAGGCCTGATGCTCTTAGGTGGTTTAACTAAGG
Organism: Artocarpus hirsutus; assembly: GCA_946598075.1. Classification (NCBI taxonomy): domain Eukaryota; kingdom Viridiplantae; phylum Streptophyta; class Magnoliopsida; order Rosales; family Moraceae; genus Artocarpus; species Artocarpus hirsutus. Next base: position 15,496 of record CAMOHE010050485.1, on the reverse strand, counting down.
CTTATCATCTATTTCTAGAGAGCTAACATGCATGCTTCCCTCTCTAGTGGCATATCTCTTTATTTTTGTCAAGTTTGAAATTTCTAACATGTCATCAGAATTTCTTCAAAATTTTGGGCAAGAGTTGGTGACAGAGGCATCCGTGCGACGCCTTTGGCAATGGAATTTTGACTCAAGCAAAGGTTCCCTTGCCACAAACGGAGCCCCTCCTACTGTATGCCTCGAAGGCGAGCTGGGTGCTCTGGAGGCATGCTAGGTGCTCTGTTGCTAGGCTTTTATCGACATTTTTGCTACTAAAATGATTTTCGGACTTGAGTTTTGACTCCTTGGGCTATGCTATGGCAACAGTGGAGTTTTTGAGCTATTTCAAAAGGCAAAAAGAAGGCGTTTTGAGTTTATTTCCTCCATCACCCATTTAGTTCAATTCAATTAACTTTAAATCCCTTAGTAGGACTTAAAATCGAATCAAACCAAAATAAATGGGCCTATTTTACTACTCATGGCTTATCAAACCACGACCCATGATAGTTCCTCAAGTGTGGCTTGGGTCCACAAAGCGAGCTTGTTGATGCCGTAGTACAAGGATGTTTTAGTTGGGCCGTCGGAGGGCCCTAGTATGAAATTGGCCATCAATATGAGGGTTGTATGACAAAAATGTTTAGGCAAGTATACACCTCTAAAGAAATTATCTGAGGGATCAATTAAGGCAAAACATTTACCGGAGTCACCCTTGATAAAATAATATAATATTTTAGATGATGTAAAAGAATATGCAACTTGATTGAACATAATAAGAAAAATTATTTAGATAAGTGAATCTAAATATATGTAATATATTAGGAACAAAAAACATAAAAGTGAAAAATTACAAAAATGAAACACTAGAAATGCAACTAAAAAAAGAGGGAAGGACAAAAGAAACAAGAGAAAGAAAAAAAATATGCATGAAGAAAGCCAAAAAAAAAGATGAGAAATGTTGACGAAAAAGGATGAAAAGAAAAAAAAAAGTAGAAGAGCAACAAAATAAAAAAAATGAAAAGGGAGTCCATTTTTTTTTAGGAAGAGGTAGAAAAAGGATTTTGGGGGGGGGAGGTTGGGGGTGGTGGGTGGGTGGGTGGGTGGGGGTGTAGAAGAGCATAAAAGAAATGAAAAAGGGATCAAAATTTTATTTAAAAGAAGTGGGGGTGTTGATAGAAGGTTTTTCAAAAACAAAAAAAAAAAAGGCGGGGGTGGGGTTAGTTTCCCTCCATATGTCAACACCCAAAGAAAATGCATTTAGCACCTTTTGTAATATAATTGAATCAACTTTTTGATTGAATTCTGATATCCTTTAAGCTTTTTGGATATTTGTGATTTATCTTATAACCTTTGAAGAGTTAATTTCATAAATGGTCCTTAAATTTTAAACTCAGTTTGGTTTTAGTCCCATTTTGATTGTTAATCTTTTACTTTGTTTAAGTTTTGGTCCCTCTGTTAGTTAGGTGTTAAATATTTATGTATTACGTTACATTTGATTTGATAAACTTTTTCTAAAAAATGACTAATGTGTTTAAAATAGTAGTTTAAACCTTAGAGTTAAAAACTCAAACAATGGAAAGCTCTCATATACTACTATATAAAATAAAAATATACTACAATATAAAACTTTTACATGCTATAATATGTGTTAAAATTTTAGAGTTAGAATTTTTCTCCCAAATACCACAAAAATTAAAAAGACAATAACAAGGAAAACAACATGAAGGGTATATAGTCTAAACTGTAATATTGAAAAGGGGAGGTGAGCAAGATAGACAAATAAAAAGATGAATAAAAAATAGCAAATTTGCACTAGGTGATCGAAATGCCACCCATTCAGTGGCAGAGCCATGTTAAGCTGAGTGGGGAACGGCCGCCTCCACTAGCCCAAGTGACTCTTTTATGATTTAAGTCTAATATTAAACTTTTTTATATTTTTTTTTTCTAATTTTGCCCAACTGAATCTTATTCTTGACAATATTTATATTAAAACTTTTAAAAAAGTTTCAACTATGCTTCTGAATTTTATCTTTTGAATTTTTAAGATGTTTAGGAACCTTGGTTTTAACTATTGGTTTGAATTAACAATATTATACCAATTTAAATTTTATAAAAAAAAATTATAATAACCCTAGTTTGAATTAAAAGTTTTAGTTAAAACAAAGGTTTCTAAACAACCTATTATATTTTAATTTTAAAATACGAAATAAACAAAAATACAATCACAATATTATATGAATTTATTAAAAAAATAATTATATGATTTACTTAAAAATTTTGGTTTAATTCATGTTTCCGCTTAAAATTTTCTGGCTCCAATGCACTCATCACAAATTTTGTATGCCATATATATATATTTTTTAATTTTAGCAAATGGCTGATTTGTTATATAGTTCATGCTATTTTGCTTTTCTCCTCGTTGTTCTCCATATCAAATCAGAGCACTCACGTGTTCCTCATACAAATAGAGCTTTCACCTTTCACGATGTTATGCCTTTTCATTTTTTTGTCCTACTATATATTTGATACATTTTCTATTTTTGCTTGCGAATTTGTTTCTTCTCCCATATAGGGTGTTCCTGTCTTCTTGATCCAATTAGTTTCTTAACAATAGTGGAATTGGCTTTCTTTACTTCTAAAGAAGTGTGACAATTTGCTTATAAAGGAGGGGCAAACCGGCCATTTTGCCTAAATCCCTTGAAATTAAATTCAAAGCCTAAAAAGCTTAAATAAACAGCATTTTAGGAGAAACATTTGAATTCATATTTTCTTCTATGATTATTTTCACATTTACTTCCTAAGCTATATCACTTATGTCGCTTTGCTTCTCGACTTTTAAAATATACCATTTAACCCCCTCAATTTTTGTTTCGTTAGCAAGTTTTTCCCTTTTATCTAACTCTGATAGTTTCTGGACAGTTTTTTAAGGAATATTTTTATATTTTCCTCCCAAATTATGTCACTTATATAATTTTGCCTCCCTCTTTTGACTTTAGAATGTGTCATTATGTCTCCTAACTTTTTTGTTAGTAAATAACCTCCTTCCTTCTAATTTTGTTTGACTTTACAAGTCAGTGTTTTTTCTTTTAACTCTAGAGAAAAACCCAAACATAAAAAAAAGAGGTTAAGAGGAAAAAAATAAATTAAGGAACAAGGAATTAAAAAGAAAGTATATTTTTTTACGACAGGCCATTCTAACTACATAAAAAGAGAGCTTAAGGAGGAACCCCACTCCTTCTCCCCTAAACGAACTTCCTTTAAAGAATAGAGCTCTTGAAGTTTTTTTTTCAAAAAATGACAAATTAGTTTAATTTTTTGTAAAGAACCTCATTTTGAATTTTCTTTGTATTTATATTTGAATGACATATTGTAAAAAATATTCATATGTAAATTGTGGGTATATATATTGCTTTGACGTGGGTAAAGTTGGAAGAAAAACTAATCAATTTATTAGTCAAATAGAATTGGATGGAAGGAGGTTATTCACTAATAACAAAAAGTAAAAGGACATAGTAACATATTTTGAAAGTCTGGGGTTAAAATTATGTAAGGAATATAGTTTGGAGGGAAAATATAAAAATATTATGCAAAAAACTGTCCAAAAACGAATGGAGTTGGATGGAAGGGAAAAATTTACTAACGGAATAAAGTTGAGGGATTAAATTATATGTTTTAAAAGTGAAGGGGCAAAATAACATAAGTAATATAGTTTGGGGGAAAATTTGAAAATAATTCTCTCTTTTAAACTCACAAGGAAACGCATTCAATTTTTCCTCCCTCACCTTAATAGGAAAGCTAAAAACTTATTTGCCTCCTCCTCTCCCAATTTCCCTTCTTTGTCCTCAGAATACCGCATCGCTACAACTCTTAATTTCTCTTGCTTTACATTTTCAACGTCGTATGAGATTATATATTTACAGATGCAGCATATGAGAATTGACTTACATAGCACGAAGTGTAGCACAAGAGAAGATTAATCCATGGAAGTAGTTGCAAGTGAGATTACTGTTTCATGAAATCCAAAGTACAAATTTGACAGAGAGAAGAGAAGGAGATGATGATAATGATGATGTTGTGGGGAGTAAATTGGAGGGAGCGGAGAAAGAGGGGGAGAGTTAACTCTATTAAGGTTGAAAAAGTAAAATTAATCCTTTCAGAACTAAATTTGGCCATCATCTAAGGGTTAGTTAATTTTTTATACCTTATATTTTAGTTTTATTTATGAAGTATACTCTTTATTATTGTTTTTAATGAAAACTGGATATATTACTCAAGCAGAGTCAGCAATTATAAGCTGTACAATACTAGATCCCTCATCACACAAAGTAGACTCTAAAGCTCTAATGGCGAGGGTGTAGGCAACAGAGTTACCAGTTCTAGCTATAAACAACAAGTCCAATGATTAGACAAAGACAAAAGTTTAATAATATCAGCCATAATAATCCCATCTTCAGCCACTGTCGGACCATTTTTTGACTGCTGCAACTACTTGAGAAGTATCTATTTCAGCAATCTGCATTAGCAATCCCTGACTTTTGGCCATCATAAGCCCTTAACAAAGGGCCAAGCACTCAGCTGTAAAAGGCGAAAAACACCCCAGAATTTTTTTTCCCAACCAAGCTACAACAGCCCCTCTGGGATCCCGTATAACAGCATCAACACCTACATAACCACTTCCAGAGTGAGTCGAGGCATCAGTATTGAGCTTCAAAGCACCCTCAGGAGGCATGGACCAGCATAACTCCCCGGAGATCAGCTCACACCTTGGTTGTTGTTCAATCATAGCGCATTATTGAAAATCTCCAATTGTTGGGGGTGTGCTCCGTGCTATCCCCAAGGACTGCCCCCGTGGCAGCTCGGTAGAGACCATTGAGAAGACAATCCACAACCTCCTAAGATCGGCATTTCCTCCCAGGTGCTTGACAGGGCCCCCACTGGCTGCGACATAAGTTATCGCCTCCTTGGGAGGAACATATACTCGGGTCGGATTGTCAAAGCTTGCAACCATGTAGCCATTCGCCATAGAAGGTCGACATATGGCCTCATTTTCGCCTTCAGATGGAGACCAATCCTTCGGTGAAGGTTGCGACACATGTCACCTGCTCCTAACAGACCTTGATGTGACACACGGGTCATGGGTAAAAGCCACCTAACACTTGATTCGAGTGACAACCTATAAATATAGCACATTTACTACAACTCCAGGCCAACATGCTATTTCCCAACAAACCCAGCTCTTGTACTCTGCCAAGCAGAACTCGACTTGAGCATCAAAGCCCTTGACCGGCACCACACCGGTGTCCCCTTTTACCTTCAAAGCATTCCTCTTCTTATTGCAGGTACACCCAGGTAGGCCGAGACGAACAAAAAAGAGACGCCCGAGCACTATGTGTAGCCGCACGGGGTGTTAATAGCCAACCAACTAGTGGTAAGCATCAACACCAATCATCCGACCACAAAGTTCCTACAAATCTTCAACCGATCGAACTTTGTTATAGTGAAGCCAACTATTTTTCCATAACATCTAAGCTATGATGCAAAATATTTCCAACTCTGACTCCCCTAGTCTGCCACTTAACCACTTGTGTTGGCTACCTGGTGTAAACCATTTAGTTGCAATTACAACTGCAACTCTTGTTCTTTACACCCCTCAGTCTAAACCAATGGTGGGCCCAATGGTCTTCTGCATTTTTGAACGTTTAACTGAGTAATTCTAACTCGTTGTTCTTTGCCCTCCATTAACCCTAGATCGTCTCCTCTTCTCCTTAGCGCCTCCATGCTATCGCGATCTAACCCTAGCAAGCATCTCCTCATTTTAGCGCCTTCATGCTCGTGCCTCCAACCCTAGCAATCACCTCCTCTCATCGGCTTACAGACGTCATCTTGTCGAAAAGCATCGGTTCACCCTCAGTCCAAACCCAGCAAGGCCAAGCATCTTGTTCATTGATTCCTTCCTCTAACCCCACTTTGACCTTTACCCCTCATCCCTGATTTTTGTTTTTGTTCTCAAGACAATGCCCATTTTACGGCCTCGTCATCGAGCGTCGGCAACTATCTCTCCTTCGTTTCATCGAGAAGAAGCATGTAAACAGCAACCCAATAGAACCTCTAGTGGCTTCCAAAGTAGCATTTCAAACGGAGGAAAATTGCCTCCTTGTTACAGCAAGCTAGAACCCTCGATTGGCTGAGAGCAACCAGCATCAATTTGGGCTTCCTATAAAATTCCTCCCTCTCCTTCACTTGTTCAAAGTCAGTACTTTTCCTTTTTTTTCCTTTGTCTAGCTCCGATTTTTAAACAAGGTTGCTTGTTATTCATGCGGTGATTTGGGGTTGCTGTTGAACATCAAAAATGTTATCCACACCGATTGATTTTTCTATCAGATTTCTCACTGTCGATGTTGACTCCATTTGTTCATTCGTCATATGTACTAATCGTTTTTCCTTAGTCTCTTCCTCTTCTTTTTTTTGGCCCCTTCTATGCACTTGCATGATATTAGCTTATTAGGCCTGTTATCTACATTGGTTGCCATTAGAACCCTCGATTTGCTGACTTGCTATTGAGATTTGTTCAACGCATCCCACATGTTTGATTATCCGTGTCCTGCTTTGCTTCTACTATTAACACTTGTATTACATGTTCCATGTATTTAGCTGCTTCTGTTTTTGCCTATTGTTGAATTCCTCCTAAGATTTGTTAATCGCATCTCACATGGTTGATTAGCCGTGTCTTGCTTTTCTTCTATTATTAACACTTGTATCACATGTTCCATGTATTTGGTGCTTTTGTTTTTTACCATTGCTGTTTTGCTCCTGAGATTGTTCAACGCACCCCACATGTTTGATTACCCGTGGCCTGCTTTGCTTCTATTATTAACACTTGTATATGATAAGTGGAAGATTAACATATTGATTCATAAGGTACATATAAATTGATTTTTTCTAATTGGCCTTGGTCATGGAAATTAAGAAATTAAAGTGCAAAGTTTGAACAAATTGAATTGTTTTCTTACTTAGAGTTCTTGTGTCACGCCATTGGTACGCTAAAAAATGATGATCATTTTCGCTATATTGTGTCCTATTAACATAATGAACGTCATATTGGATTCAATTTCAACCCCTTCTTTGTAAATTCCTAGTTTGATTCTTATGACGTATCGGGTCTTCCGATTTGCTGGGGCTGCTTTCACTGCATCACTTGATTTGGTGAAATCACCCCAACCATCTTACGCTACAATTGCGTCAAAACTGGTACCACAATATGCTTGTGCCATCAACCACAAAACAAGTTGTTCGTGAAGATGAACCCCTATTCACAAGAAAATTTTTTTATGTATACGAAAAGACTTGAATTATTTGTGAGATTTGAGTTGGTTATGGTAGCATATTTATATTTATAGAAGAGGATTGATGCTAGCATTAGGAAAAGTAGAAGTAGTTTCCATATTTTTACTACATCCGTATATTGGATCATTTTGCTTGGTAACTTGCCCATATGGGCACCTTGTCGACGAAACAATGTTAATTCTTTCTTCTTCTTTTTTTTTAAATTAGTTATTTATTATCTTGTAGTAATTCGCACGTTATATGACTTTCCAATCCATATATGTTTAGATTATGTATTAGGACGTCTATATATAATTATATGGATGTATATGAATGTTTCCTCTTCTTTTTTTTTAATTTTTTTATTACTATTGATGTTTCCCTTTTTTCAAAAAAAAAAAAAAAAAAATAGATTCTTCCTTTTCTTTCCTAAAAAAATAGCAATTTTCTCTTTGAGTGAACGTCTTGGTCATGACCAAGTTCTCACTGTCAAAGTTGATTCCATTTGTTCATTGTCATGTGTAATAATCGTTTTTCCTCAGTCCCTTCTTCTTTTTTTTTTTTGGCCCCTTCTGTGCATTTGCATGATATTAGCTTGTTAGGCCTATTATCTGCATTGGTTGCCATTTGTGACATCTGTTTTCCCTGCTTTGATCATAGGTTAGTGAATGTTAATTTCATATCAGTTCAAAGTAGAAAGTGACTTCATCTGAGGCAATTGTTTGATATTGTTGAGGTTTGTTGTTATCATTAATTCGTAGATAGAATTGTAATTGTTGGGACAACAAAAGAAGAAAAAAGTCCTTTAGTCACATCATATGTATTTGTTGCTTCTGTTTTTGACTATTGTTGACTTGCTCGTAAGATTTGTTCATCGCATATAACATGGTTGATTACCCGTGTCCTGTTTTGCTTCTATTATAAACACTTGTATCACATGTTCCGTGTATATGGTGCGGTGGTCTTTGACTATTGCTGACTTCATCCTGAGATTTGTTCAACGTATCCCGCATGATTGCTTACCTGTGTCTTGCTTGCTTCTATTCTTAACACTTGAATCACATGTTCCATGTAATTGTTGCTTTTGTTTTTGACTATTGCTTACTTGCTCCTCAGATTTGTGCATCGCATCCCACATGGTTGATTACCCATGTCCTGCTTATCACTTGTTCCATGTATAATTTTTTCCTGGTTCATTAACATTGCCAAGCATACTGCTGACCTTTTGGTTCTTATCCAGTTGTATATGCATAGCAACTTACAGCATCATAAACATAAGTATACTCAAGACACTATTCTTTTTTATTTTTAATTTATTAGCTATATGGCAACCTCGATTCAATTTACAATGTTGTCTCTTACATGTTATTAGGCCTCCTTTGCATCTTCGGTTTGTGATTCCCTAGAGTGTGTCATTTTTAAGGTTTAGCAATTTTTTATCCTTCGGCTCAGTTTGGTGTTTTCTGATGTTCTCACTGTTAAACCAACTTCTGCCATTTATTTAAAATGTCTTGCTTTGGATGTGTGGCTACCACACAAAGGTTTTGTTGTTGGTTATATAGGTAAGGGTAACAGGCTATGATGAAACTTAAACAACTTGAGTCAATTGTTTGCTGCTCGTTTAATGTGTCCCTCAGCGTTATGTTGCCTGTTGGCAGTTGGTCTATAGGTACTTGTTCTTCTAATCCTTTCTTAAAATGTTTCCTTCTCACTGTTATTATACCAACGAAGTTGACCCTCTGTCGCCAAGCGGACATGTACAAGTACAAACGATCTGTGCTCATTGTTAACTAACTGAGCCTATGAAACTTTCTTTTCTGTCATGGTTGTAAGTTTTTATTTTTTTTAATGTTAAAAACTTGTTGTATGTGGTTAAAATTGCCTTGTTATTATACATAAGAAAATGCCGAGAAGCAAGCAAGACTCTATTGCTTGGACAGTAGAGAGGACCGATTTATTAGTTGGTCTCCTTCAAGACCATGTCAAGCAAACTGGCGAATAAAAGTTGTGTGAGATGTAGGCAGCGTACTTGACAGCCTATTTCAATAATTCTGCAATGGCAACCCAAATTAAATATAAGAAAGAAAACCTACGAAAAAAATAGGCATTTCTTAAGACTTTAGATGGTGCAACAACTCTGAGAGTGGTGAGTTTGATTTCTCTACAGAATATCATCTTGAATTGATTAAGGTACATAGAGTGTTATATGTATGCAGGTGGATAATTATTTTACAAACATCCATCAACATTATATACTTTAACTTTTTTTTTTTTAAAATATTGTCTCTGTAGACTAATCCAAAAGCAGCAAGTTACCTCAGTAAAGATGGATATTCGTCTTCCAAAACATTGGATTCCATTTTTGCTTGTTCCATAGCTTCGGGTTCCCTTGCGTTTGGTATTGCTTCATCGCATGCACCTATAGTTGAGCACTTTTCTGAGGATGAAGACCATCCCGACGCTCCTATGCAAGAAGAACACCACATTAATGATGTGGCGAATGATGTTAGAAGTCGACTAAATCGCTTGCTTGCAAATTCTTCGAATGGCACCGGAGGACTTTGCGGAAGCTTGCAAAGTGTTGGCAAGGGCAAAAGGAAGATGAAGGACACTGACGAGGGGGAAAATTGGCTAAAGGTAATGGTATAGGCTATTGTGGAATAAAAAATGAAGCCCAACGCTCAATTCGTTAAGTGCAAAAATTGGCTAAAGGTAATGGTATAGGCCATTGTAGAATAAAAAATGAAGCCCAACGCTGTGCATCCGCATTCTTATAGATATGGGATACACTACGTGAAAAACTGAGGTTGCAAATAACTCTCAAATTGGCCAGAAAAATAAAAATAGGATATATCAAAATCTCACATTTTTATAAGCAACGGGTTACAACTCATAACATTAAATAAGATTGGTCTTAAAACCAAATAATAAATTGTGGAAGATAAATTACCAAAAGTCGAAAAATTCAAAGAGCAAAAAGTAATAAAAAAACCTGTAAACTCATTGTAAGTTGCAACTTCGCAGTAAAACAAAAAAATGAATTAAGTATTGTACGGAGTCATAATCAAGTCTTGAAACAAGGGCCTTTACTTGTGGCTTTGCCTTGGTCAAAATTGTGATTTGCGAGAGAATAAAGTGCTTTCATTTCCGTTGTATGTTCAGATCGATACGTTCAATTTCAACTCGCTCATCATCTGTTACAAAGGAAGCCATGTCTAAAAATGGAGCTCCCTTGCTCAACGCGGTTAATGACGCACATGGAGGAGTTCTCGTCGACATGAAAGAACCCATCAGTCCTCAAGAATTTGGTGATCTCCTTAGAGCTTCAATCTCACAATGGAGAGCACAGGTAAGGGGATTTTAGTCTTCTTCTTATGTCAATACACACACACACACACACACATATTTAAAGCTTGGTTTTATGGTTGATGATGACATATTTATAACATTAAACCCTGTAGGAGAAGAAAGGGGTTTGGATCAAATTGCCTATTGAGCTTGCAAATCTTGTTGAAATTGCAGTGAAGGTGAATTGAAACTTTCTTAATTCCAACTGGGGTAGCATTTAAGCCATTCAAAATTGTATTGCAAAAACATAATTATGTTTAATGGTATATCTTATTTCTTAGTTGGGCTTCTTGTGGGTTGGTTACTTATTTACAGGAAGGATTTCGGTACCACCATGCTGAAACGGATTACGTAATGTTAGTCCATTGGATTCCTGAAACTGCTGATACTCTTCCTGCAAATGCTTCTCATCGTGTGGGCATTGGTGCTTTTGTCATGAATGACAAGAGAGAGGTAATACGGAACTTTACCTGGTGATCTGATTGGTTAACCTTAGACTACAAAGAAGTCTTTCTATTGTCAATGTATGAATTCATAACCAGGCATTGATTTTGCTTGTATGCTTTTTGTTAACATTTAGATGCCCTAATCCTTTGCTAACGCGAGCAAGAAAGCATAGAAAATCAATCAAGCAAATTCCACATTTATGGTGGTTTACCTCAGCTACGTGTACTTTCAGCCGTCGTAGAATTTCACTATGATAAAGAAGAGAATCACACACCTCACACCTCTCAAACTCTTTGTATTTCTCTCTTCACCTAATTCCCAAACCTAGTGCTCCGAAATGTGTGTAGCAGGGGAAAGCAAAACCAAAATACATATGTCAAATCCCAATAGACTCTTAATAAAATTTCGGTTTGGGGGCTCTGCCACCTTGTGCTAACTCTGCATCAGAGTGGTACTTTGGTTCTGGACGCTCAACACTTCCTTTGTTCTTTACTTGTCAAGCACTTTGGTTACTGAAAAGCAATCCCTTGGACCATTAAAAATTAACTTGTAATTTTGTGGTCTAAATTATAAGAACTTGCTACGCTGCCATAAAATAGTTGCCTAATCAAAATCAAATTGTTTCTTTTGTTAGCTGCTTGTAGTTCAAGAGAAAAGTGGCAAGTTCAAAGGTTCAGGTGTCTGGAAGTACCCAACTGGGGTTGTTAATGAGGTGAGTATATAAAACTGATGCTCTTTAGAAAATTCAAAGTTATGTTCTCTCCATTGATTGAAAATTTTCATCGACAGGGTGAAGATATTTGTACAGCTGCAATTAGAGAAGTGAAAGAAGAGACAGGAGTAAGTTTCAGATTTGGAATTTTTGTTTTCAAGTGAACATAGTGTTCAACCGCAGGCGTGATTCTAAGACTTGTTTTTGATTTGTTGTAGATTGATACAGAGTTTGTGGAAGTTTTAGCATTTAGGTAAGGGATTTTCTTCATATGTTAATTCAATTAGTAATTTATGGATGTTATGTTGGGGTACTCCATGCAACAGAATAGTCATGCATATAGTTTTTCACCAGATATGCACCTTGACCTCATATCTTCTTCTGTTGCCCTGCTTTATTTTTCTGTCTTGCTCTTTCTTTGTCTCTCTACAGGCAAAGCCACAAGTCATTCTTTACAAAATCAGACCTATTTTTTGTATGCGTGTTAAAACCTCGATCCTTTGACATTCAGGCACAGATTACAGAGATTGAAGAAGCCAAGGTAAATTCATGGAGAATGAGTTCATCATATTCTTTTGCTTTTTAATAAAATTATGTTACTCCTTGTTTCTAAAACTGAGGCTGCAGAGTTTGTTCTCATGTGAATGACTGGGGTTCCTTGTTACCTGCTTTTACGTGTTTGCATTAATTCTTATGTTTCTTTTTCCTAATTTCAATGAAGAAACCAAACGTACTAAACCAACCACATACTTGCTCAGAATTTTGGCATCTATATGATAAGCTTTTTCAATTGGCAAAAAAGCATTTTTTTTGTTTCACGAGTCTCCCTTGTGCTTTCAGGAGTCAGTCTTTAACAACTTTCTTTGGTTCTTTAGCCTGTAAAGTTATCCTTGCAACTTCGATGAAAGGCCAAGTTCCTGAACACAAAAGATCTTGTTTAAGATATGCATTGATGGTTCTGATGGGCTGCGAAATGGGTTGATTGAATCTAGATCGCTTGAAATATCTTATTTATGTTTGGATTCGAAATCCTTCAAGGCGAGAAAACCACAAAGGAGTTTTCCTTCTTTGCTATTACAGGAGATGGACTTGTGTCAATGCTGATTGTTCTGAACTCGTTGCACAATTCACTGCTGTCTCCTCTCTCCCTTAATAATACTCATACAAAAAATGAAAAAAACAGGATACTATGGCTGTATAGAGATTTGGTTTATTTTCTAACTTTTTGTTTTTGATATTTTTCTTCAGTGGATGCCAGTTGAGGAGTATGCAGCCCAACCGTTCATCCACGATCATGACCTCTTCAACTTAGTTGCCAAAATATGCAGGGCAAAGTCAGATGACGACTACACTGGGTTTTTCCCAAGGTCTACGACTACAGCTTCTGGAAAAACAAGCTATTTGTATGCCAACAGCCAGTATCTTGACCGCATACAGCCTTCTGGTGATCATCACTAAAGTATGTCGATTTGCAGAACAGAACTTCTTAATCATACTTGTAGTGGCTGACAGTATGACCTCTATGGGACTAAGAATGCCAGACAAATAAGTTAAAGCTCTTCTCTTATGTATATGTTCCAGTTTATTTATGTAATTTGGTTATATGTAATGTAGTAAAGAATGCCAAAACTCCTTTAGTTCTGTTGTGTTCTCAATACATATGTTGACCGGTTTCTTTTGACTTTGGGAATTGGTATTGTTTCCTAAAGCAGTTTGTTTCATGTAGTACAATTTGTATAAGTTTCTTCTTTAATCATATTGTGAGAGATCTTCATGAATAAAGTAAAGCTCTTGTGTTCCTTCTCAAACCCTTTTTTCATTAATTTGTATAATATTTTCAGATACTTCTGTTCAGTTTTTTATTTTTAATACTATAACTTTGTTTTTAAATGCTCTGCGACAGGTTTAAGGTGCTGGTAGATGCTACTCTCTTCTAACAAGGATAAAGATAATGGTACAAGTGACTCCCCTGCTCATGTTAGTCTTAAAAATATATACGACTCACATATTATGAATAGTGGTGCCTGTAATACGTGGGTCAAATATATTTTTATGACTAATATGAAATCTGCCAAGTACATTTGTTGATCTAATGTATAATATCATAAGCACCAGAACATTACTGCCACATGGCACTGCTTTGTTACCATAGTGCTTGTGATATTACATGTTAGGTCAATAAGTTTCTCTCAATGTATCCCTCCGTTTTTCAAAATACAAAGGTATTGACGCAGGGTCTAGATAGAATTTAAAGATGAAAGAAGAATAAAATCTAGTAGAAAAACAAAACCACAAGAAAGAGAGAGAGAGAGAGAGAGAGAGAGAGAAAAAGGGAGAGGCTTACAAGAGATATAAGTAGAGAAGAGTGGGAACAAGGGAACTAAAAATCTCAATATTCATTTAACCTCCAACTTAATGAAAAATAACAATCTGATAGATCTCCAGTAGAATTTGGAAAAGTTTTTGTTTGTTGGGAATTAGTTTGGAGTGGTGGATTAAACAATAGTGAGTGATATGTTTTGTTACCTATCATCTTAGTGCAGGGTAGTTAAGAGGAGTTGTGAGGGATACAAGTACAGGGAATTGAATGGAAAGAAGCAGGGAATCAGTGGAAAGTTGTACAGCTTAGGCTGAGGGGAGTGAGATAAGCTTTCGAAATCCTATCACAAATTGTTATTCTGTTTCTTTCCGTTTTTAACTCGAGATTTTTTAACTCTTCTTATTTCTTCTTTTATTTCTAAGGTGTATTTCTATACAGCTAAAAATATAGAGAATAATGTCATGTCCCAAATGAGCTCTTATTGAGAGGTGAACAGCCCAGGACTTAAGTACTGCTCTTCGGTCCTCTACCTAGCTGATGTGGGACTTTTTGTACGTTACATTCTCCTCCATCCAATCGTGTCCAATCGCATGACGCCCCCGTCACGGATCGGTTCCCCTGAAGGTCCCACTGGACCGTAGAGAGTCCACACACCAGGCAGGCAGTACCCCGCTCTGATACCACTTGTCACGTCCCAAAAGAGCTCTTATTGAGAGGTGGGCAGCCTAGGACTTAAGTATTGTTCTTCGGTCCTCTACCTAACCGAAGTAGGACTTTTTGTACGTTACAATAAGGTCCAAATCATATTCTAATGAGATAAACATAAAAAAATTTGAATTATTTATGATATGCAATTCTATTCCTAAGATTAGTATAAATAATAAAAACATCTTAATAAATAAAATTCTAATCTCAATCATTCTCCCCCTCTCCCCTTCGACGACTAAAGTTGAAGCGATAAAACTTGGTATTCAACAGAATATGCAGCAAGTTGCTCTTCACAATCCATGAGATAAAATAGGCTCAACAATGATATCATCAATGCCTTGAGGCGATGCAGTAAGGGCGCAGTCAAGGGTGAACGTGATATGGACATTGTGAAGCTATAGGACCATTGAAATGAGAACTGAGAAGTGGAGGAAACAAACTCTTTACCCTTGCTTTGATAAACTTTAGAGCTGGAAGCAACATAAAGAGCACTTGAGGAACGTGAGGTTCCGAACTGAAACTAGCAAGAGTGTAGAGGCTTGATCCATAGAATTTAGAATTCCAAGACACCTGTCGAACATTGAAATATCGAGGATATTTCTCAGTTTCTAAAGCATCAT
>CAMOHE010050484.1:28575-46332 GCA_946598075.1 Artocarpus hirsutus | reverse complement strand
TTAAATGATTTAACGACACTAAACTATTGTCGTTAAAAGGAGACATTTAATACGACATCTATATAAATGTCGTTAATTATTGTTTCAAATGTTATTAACGATATCTTTGTTGGAGATGTCGTTGTATGTACTTTTTAACGATATTTAAAAACTACATGTCGTAAATAATATGTCGTTAAATATAGTTTTTCTTGTAGTGAAGGTGAGACTTCTTCTTGATCTTAGGTGGATAGACATAGATTATGCTACAAAGAAAGATGAACATGTTCTCACTAACACTAGCAATGAGAATGAAAGGACTCTTTATGAAAGTTGGGAGTGATCTAATTGCCTCAATATGATGTTCATAAAAATATATATATATTAAAATGTCTACTAGTATTAAAGGCTCCATTGATCAGCATAAAAATGTCAAGGCATTATCGAAAGCCGTTGATGAGCAATTTGCATCATTGAATAAAGCACTTGCCAGCATCCTAATAATGAAATTTTTCCTTAAAGGCTTATCTTGTCAAAGATGTATTGAACATCTCCTGGAGACGAGGAACACTACTGCTCAATCAAAGATATTTGAGGTTGATATGTTTTAATCTTTCCTTATATACTATACATTAAACATTCTTTCGCAGCAATATAGACCTTTAAAATATCTTACAATACACATAAGGATAAATGGTCAATTATCAAACTTATGACCATGTGTGTTTAGGAAGAAGGAAGGCTGATAATAGAAATGAGTGAAAGTGTTATTGACAATACAAGAAAAGAATAATAAATAAATAACAAATAATAATCTAATCTCATTTGTTTGTTATGAATCTAAAATGATCGATATTAATCATAACACATGGTGCATTGATTTGAATTATACAGTCCATATTTGAAATACCTTACAGGGTATATGAAACCTAAGGATGCAGTAGGAGGTGAGCAAAGTATCTATTCAAGAAACAAGATGCTTTCATGTGTAGAGGCAATTGGAACATGCACTTTAATTTTAAGTAGTGGTGTTATTTTGAATTTGGAAAAGACTTTTAATGTCCTAATTTCTCTAGAAATTTAATTTTGTTTCAAGACTTATACCTTTGTGATATTCCTTCAGTTTTTCAAAGACGTCCTTCAGTTTGTAAAACTGATCTTATTAAGAATGATATACTGCTTAATGGTCTTTTTTTGATTAATTTGCAAAATGATACCACTTATAATGTTATGCATGTCCACACTGCTATAAAACATTGTGTTATGAATAAAGATTCCTCTCTATTGTGGCACCAAAGATTGAGACAAATCTCCCTAAAGATGATTAAGAGATTAGTAAATGATAGAGTACTTAGTATTTAGATTTTACTAATTTTAACACTTGTGTGGGCTGCATTAAGAGAAAGCAGACAACAATTCTAAGAAAGGTGCAAAAAAGAGTACAAACATTTTAAAAATCATATACTCAATCATGAACTCATATGGTCTAAAACATTTCATCTCTTTCATAGATGATTACTGATGATATATGTATCTCTACTTGCTTCAATTATTAGAAGCCCTATGTATGCTCAGGTCCACACAAAACCTGACATTGCAGTTGATGTAGGAATGTTAGGAAAATATCAAAATAATCCAGGTAAAGATCACTAGAAATCTACAAATAAAGTTATAAGATACCTTTGGGGAACCATAGACTACGCGCTTACATATAGATGGACTGAAAAATTTGGAAGTAATTGGCTACTCTGATTCAAACTTCACTGGTTGTGTTGATTCATGAAAATCATCTAGATGCATTTTTATGGTTGCTGATGAAGCTTTATATTAGATAAGCGTGAAGCAGACTTTGACTACTACTTCTACTATGAAGGATGAGTTCATATCTTGTTTTAAGACCACCTCATATGGTATATAGATAAAGAGTTTCATTTATGGGCTTAGAATTGTGGATTCAATAACTAAGCCATTAAGAATATATTATGACAATTCAGATGTAGTTTTATGACTAAAGATAAAGTGGTGGTCAAATTAAGTATATCAACATTAAGTATTTAGTCAAAAGAGAACATGTTAAAAATAAAATAATGGTCATTGAACACATTAACACTGAATTGATGATAGCTGATCCTTAAGTAAAGGCATGCTTACAGTTCAAATTTAAGGATTATACATATAGTATGGTACTTTGTTTCTTTGCATAATTTTCGTTGTAAGAATGAATTTATGAAACTCTATTTCAATTGTAATGTTTTCTTATATTTCATTTGTATATTCACTCAGTTGTTTAGTTGAGAAATATCATTAAGTTTAGACCTAAAATAAACATAAAGTTTATTCATTAAGAGTTAAGAGACATAACACATTATGATACCTAGAAAATAATACTTGTTCTAAGTGGACCTATCGCCATGATTCTTTTGTTTTGTTTCTTATTGCCATAAATAATTGAATTTATGTGCCAAGTGGGAGAATGTAAGTGCTCTGAGCATTTAATTAGTGCTTAATGCATGTATATATTAAAGTACCCATTATGTAAAGAGTGCTTTAAGCACTAATATAGTGTATGGCTCATAATTCACATGTTGGCCGAACACCTTTAGTTAAAAACTCTGTGATAGACACAGTTTCATTGTGTATGATAAAAGGCTTGGGTCCCCGGTGCTCTCCAATCTTAGAGTACACCATCATTCAAGTTAGAGGAAGCACTTGAAGCTCCCAAAGCAGAGAGACGTCAAGCTCTCATGTAGGAAAACGACGAGCCTCATACTCGAGGGATGCAAAGATGGACACCGCCGGATTGCACAGCTTCAATAGCGGAGTTATGTAAAATGATCCACATTTCCGCACTTTGATTTATACGCTTAAGGTTATTGCATATATTTAGGTCTTCTAGAAGAGAGAGAAAAAAAGAGCCTAGTACTAGTCTGGAGCATTTTAGCCTATAGAATTCCTTTTTTTTTTTTTTTTCAGGACACTATGGCATAACATGCAAGAGTTTGTGTCCTTGTGGCACAAATCGATTCACAAAAGAATCTTGTGGTATCCATTATCTCTTTCTTTGGTTGTAGCCTTTTGTTGGTAGTTTTTATAGAGAAAATTACAATATTATGCCACATTTAAAAAATATGTGTTTATTTAAGTCGCATTTAAAAAGATTGTGTTATATTATTACTCATTTTATATGTTTAAGTTGTGTTATATTTAAATACACGTGGCATTTATAAAAAGTAATAATAGCAATAATAAGTTTAAAAAATAAAATTTATGAAAATTCGGCTTTTTATATAACTAACGTACGTAAATTATATTCGTTAAAAAGCCTTTTGCCTAATTTAAGATGGGCTTTACCGAATTTCCAAATTGTTTGTTTTGTTCTCATTATTTCTGCTTCTGTGTGGTATTGGTGTTTTTTTCCCCCTTTCTTGCTTCTTGGTTCAATCCTTTTGTTCTTTTTTTTTTTTTTTTTTTGGATGCCTCCTCACAAAGGAGGTCATAATGACTAGGCCCGGACCACTATTTACCAAAAACACAAGCTTTAAGTCCTCGGATCATGTAGGGGGCTGACGTCTGCTCAGTAATGGGTCAAGGAAGTTGGTAACCTGATGACAAGCAAGTCAAAGACTGAAGCGTCTGTCAAGGGCAGCCGTTTGGATGGGGGGCAAAAACTCTAATTGCAAACATAACATCCATGCAAAGAAATATAAAAGGTTAAATATCTGGGATCTAATAATTAAAATCTCTGTTTTTTTTACGCATCATTTCATTTTTTTTTTTTTTTGAAAGGCACATCATTTTGTTTAGTTAGGAGATTAGGTGTCGATAAAAATTGGACAATGGACAAAAAGTTTTAAAAAGCGAGGACAACTGAATAGATGATTGTTTGTGTTCTATATACGGTGTATTTCGAAACGAGATTTCAGAAAGTCGTATATTTTTGTAGATATTGATCATATGTTCAACATTTAAAATTTATATGAAATTCAATTTCACTTTCAAAAATTATAGAAAAAAAAATTAGTCAATAGAAAGGGACTGCCAACGTAACAACAAACTAATTATAATTAAGTTTCATAAAAAGAAACTAATAATTAAGTTAGCGTAGCATTACTTGGTGAAGAAGTGTTCATGGGACTAGTAGTAGCACGCTTACTACTTTGTAGAAGCTGATGCTGCGCTGAATTTCATGAATATATTTCAGAACAATAATAAATAGGAAAACAGAAGAATAAAAGTCTCCGAATATATTGAATTATGACCAACATGATTAATTAAAAACCTATTAAATTTATCATATTTATGACATTATTAACTTGAATGCCATTCCAAAACTCGGACAAAACAAAATTATATTCCTCCTTCTTGGTAATGAAAATAGTGTCATTATTAATGTATGATTTAGCTGCCAGAGAATAAGTTGTGAGAGTCTCGTCAAATTCTTCTAGAAGAAATTGTCGAACGGACTTCAAATCAATATCTATATCAGATTCGAGAATGTTTTGTTTGACCATTTTCTTGTGAGATCCACCATTGTTCTTTCTTAGTTACTATATAATATAGATTATTTAAGTACTTCCATGCGTAATAATATTTCATGGCTTATATTATAATTTCAAAAAGTCATGTGGACTACGTGAAGACTATGAATATAATATATATCGTATTATGTAGCATAAGCACACCCAATACTACTACAACTACTGCTAGTGCTTTTGCTCTTTCTAAGAAACTTCACAGTTAATTTAGTCGCGTTTAAGATGGCCATCGTATTTGCCTCTATGGATTTGAATATTGAGAAATTCTTTAAATAATTCTTTTATGGTTTTTTGTTATTGGAAAAAAAGGTGGTTTAGAATAGAGAAACGCAATTATATACAGTCCACACACTAGCCAAGTGAAAAATTAAATATTCAAGAAATATATATATTCGTGTGGAAATGATTAATGTTTAAAGAACTCAATCATAGAGCAACACCTATATGGATATTAGCTTATAGCCTCTCCTTTTTTAGGCACTATTCTATTTAATTACCATACGAATTTACATGCATGATCTGATATTATGACATCACTACTAATTGAGAACATGCACCACCCTCGCACTTGCACCTGTCTACCAATTATCGCTTAACTTTTTGTACTCAATGCCGTTGAAACAAGAGTCGACATTGCATAGAAAGTCAGATGTAATCGAGACACTCCTAGGTGCTTGCTGTTTCCGTGGATAGTCTCTCTCACTCTCTCTTTTCCTTTTTTTTCGTACAAGCCTGTGCGCCACTGTGTCTTTCACGTGAATTTGTCCTATTCGTTTGCTGCACTGGAAGATCACTTTTAATATATATATATATATATATATATATATATATATATATATATATATTTGTGTATTTTAAAATTATATCTTCTTGAATTTGAAAATTAGATATTTTCTTGAATTTTAAATTGAATTTCAAAATTGAATATGTTCTTCATTTTTAAATTGATAATTTTTTTCTTCTTCTTTGGAATAGAAACTGGTCTCGTTGTTTTATTTACAAAATGTAAAATTGTTGTACATAAAATTATCCACAAACACAAATACGTGCCTTTGGCACGTACCCAAAACTAATGAGAAGAAGAAGAAGTATAGGCATGGCATGGCTAGAACTCTCAATTTAAAATATAAAACCATACAAGATACAACAAGAAAAGGATTATAATTGCCTCGTTTGGTTCATTGGTTCGAATTGTATTAGTTTAAACTTTTTTAGTTTAAACAAAAAACTCCAAATCGTATGGTTTAAACAATAATCGGAACTAGCGTTTGGATATGTAGTTAAAATATTAATTTGAACAAGACATCTAATCCAAATTTATGGTTAAATGAGTATTAAAAACTCTAGCTTGAAGCATGAAAAAAATTATTTGATTAAGAATAAATATGAAATATATAAAAAGAAGTTATTTAATTACAAATAATCTGAAATGATAGTGTTAAATTATAAATACAAATATATAGAAGTGAAATCAATGATTAATATTAGGTCCAAATGTTGAAATGAAAGGAGAGTTTGAACTATAAGCTGGACAATTCAACTTAATTTGAACTATCAGTTTAATTTGAATAAAAACCTTGACCAAACACTAATTTAAACTGTGATAGTCATTTGAACTGAACCGAACTAAATTAAACTAGTCAACAAATAGGGTGAATATATTCTTAACACGCAGCAATGTAGACTTGCTAATTATCTATGTCTTTAACCAACAACAAGAAGTACGACAGACATAGATAATTAAACTATTAAATTATTTTCTTTAGTAGGGATATATCATCAACTATCAGGTAGCTTTTACATTAGTTATACACATAAGTATTTACAACCACAATTTATTTCTCTGCTGAGAATATATATGTGTGTGTATATATATATATCCTAGTGTTTATTATTTTCAAAACGAAAAACTTAAAATGTGGATTAAAATATGGATTAGAAGACATCCTGATGATATGCTATCAAGATATAATTTTATTATTTTTCTACAAAGTAAAAAAAATAGATATAAATATTATGGTTTTACAGACTATGAAATAATAACAATAATTAACACTAATATTATTCTAATCACAAAAAAGTTAAAAAAGTACTGGAAGATGACGGGCATCAAAACTGGTTAATAATATAACTCCCAAGATATGATAATTGTATTGTTCAGCTACGTTAGATGTGCATGTTTAACGTTGAAAAATATTGAATCATATATCAAAATTAGATCTGGAAGCTTTGACAGAGAAGAAATTAAGCGGGAAAAGGAAAAAGGAAAAATCACCCCAAAAAATAATAACATTAAAAATAAAATAGTTGGGCTGGATTGGACTTCGTTGAAGAGACTCATGCAAATTAACTCAAAGATTCATACTAATTTATTGCAGCTTAAATAGTTCAAACATAACTTCAGCCTCCACATGCTACATCTTTATTCTCACAGAAAACACAAGAAATCAAAACAAAACTCCAAAGAACTTACTTCAAACAAGGACGACGTTGCCGAAGATATTAAAAGGCTGAGGCGGAACACGAACCTTAATTCTGAAATAGCCGTTGTCCATCCAAACATATATTTTTTCACCGACCCTGAGTTCTTTATGAGCAACGAAATGATGCCACTCTCTGAACATGAATTCAGGTTTCATGTAATATTTTTCTCCAGGTTTCAGAGACCGAGCTGTCAAGCGGAACGTATACTCCCTTCCAAATTCATCCTTAGAAGGAATTTCCCGACTCGTCCCTGGGATTGGGATCGGCAAGAGACCATCATGAAGCCAAGCACTCGGCACCATCAGCTTCCCTTCTATGTCTGTTTGTGTGAGGGCTTTCTCTCTAAAATAGTTGCCCTGATGCTCCATTACTCCTAGGGTTTTTTTTTTTTTTTTTTGGGCTAACAGAATATTGTTGCTTGTTTGATGCTTGATACACTTCACAGCCAAATATATAGCGATTTGGAATCCTTTGCCACGTGCAAAATATAGTGCATTTTTGCCAAAGGAACACACGCGACCGTTGGATTTCTTAAAAGGGGATGTGTCCAAAAAGATTAAAAGGAGAAAACGCGTCAAGTACATGCTTGACAAATATTACCGAGAAAGAATAGTTATACGTATTTTCTCTTCACTCTAATTCATGATTTACAAGCTATGTGTATTTAATAGTTAATCAAAGTTGCAAATGAGAAATGGTTTTTTAAGAAATAGGATTGAAAAGCTTCATCTGAGTCTAATATTGTAGGGGATTTTTGGCCTTCTGGGAAGCTGTAGTTGCTTTGAGTTCATGCTTGCCTTGAGGGTCTCCATTCTTTTGAACATCATGCACTTGCTTTTAGGTTGACAGATTCCTTGATCTTTTGCCAGATATATGTCAATTACCTAGTTGGCATGTCTTCAAATTATAAAAGAGAGAGAGAGAGAGAGAGAGAGAGAGAGAGATAGAGAGAGAGAGAAATTTAAACAATACATAATGAACAGCCTCAAGCACAAAATTTTAACATAAATTGTCAGATTAATAGCATATACGTGACAATTAGGAGAACTGCAAAGAAGTTATCCTAGATTTCTTCATTTTATTTTACTTTTTCTAGTGAATTAGTTTTTTCACACACCTTTTTTACTTAAATAATAGTATTGGCATCCCAATTATAAATTCACGAAACCCAATTTTTATGACACGCGAGGACCCTCTTAAACATAATCAATATATCTATAACTAATTTGAAAAACTATCGACGAACAAGAATACTCCTAGGTTTGGAAATTGGAAGTTGTTTTTTTTTTTTTTTTTGGCTAAAATTAAGAATACTGCATGCTTATTTGATGATTCTGTTCGATCAAAATGCAACATATGGTAAAGAGTAAAGAGTGAATTTTCGTCGGAGAAGATGAATTGTTTTTTATTTTCTTGATAGAATGGGCCAGTGACACATTTCCAGTCGTCCCCGGTGCCCTTTTTTTTTTTATAGTAATTAGCCATCGTTTTTAATTTAAATTGTACTTCTTTTTGGCAATTTTACTATGAAATGAGAAAAGGGGATATAAGCACATTTTGTGCTTAATTCAGCCGTCAATCTTGACCGTTGAAAATATTAATCTCATTGGACGTACGTTATCTATATCGCTATGTCCATGAATTATGTTTGAAAACAATGCATGTTGACGAACAAGACTCTAAAGTTTTTTCCCTTCAATCTAATTCATGTATCCAATAGTTAATCAAAGTTGCGAATGAAATGGGTTTTCTAGAAATAGGATTGAAACGCATGCTTGCCTTGAGGGCCTCCATTCTTTTGAATATCATGCACTTTGCTTTTAGGTTGACAGATTCCTTGACGTCTTGCGAGATATGTCAATTATTACCTGGTTAGCATGTCTTCAAATTATATAAAAAAAAAAAAAGAGAAATTTAAACAATACATAATTACGATCTGGAACAGCCTCAAGCAGAAAATTTTAACATAAATTGTCGGATTATTAGCACATACGGGACAATTAGGAGAATTGCAAAGAAGTTATCATAGATTTCTTCATTTTATTTTTTTTTCCAGTGAATTAGTTTTTTCACACACCTTTTTAATTGAAATAATAGTATTATTATCATTGGCATTCCAATTACAAATTCACACTCAACCCAAACTTTATGGCACGTGATAATCATAACCAATATTTTATAACTAATTTGAAAAACTATTGACGATGATCAATGAACTGCAAACTGCCAAGGGACAATAGGGACAAGTTAGTTTTTTTTTTTTTTTTTTTTCTTTGTGGGTCCGTTCCAAATTGCGCCTTGGTTTCTAAACGTTCCCAAACCAGAAACTTAGATCCGGTACATGAAAACCATTTGACTAGACTTTTAACGTGTTTACATTGTAGATTTTTGAAACGTCAATATAAAGCTTTTAAAACATTTATAGTAAATGTCGTATATACGTTATAAACAAAGAGGTAAATACATTATTTATATTATAAATTTATTTGTTGCGTAAATAAGAATTATTTACACTATAAACAAAAAAATAGATAAATTATTTACATTATAATTTTTACATTTATTATAAATATTTTTAAAATTTAATATTTATTACAATTAATTTTAAAAAAAATGATATTTCTTATACTTTTTATATTTTATATTTTTAATTTAAATTAAATTGTTAAAAGAAACTTGCTCTACGAAACAACATTATTCCCAAAGAATCTTTTGGGTTGATCCAAGTTAAAAATCTTCAATTTTCTTTTAATGTTAGTACACTTGTGAATTTACCAATAGCGCAGTATTGAATTATTGACGACCATCTGATGCGGGATATAAATGAGACTTTGAACTATTACCAAAAAAAAATGAGGCCTTGAAGTATGAACCCCTCTCGTTCCTGCAGTTTCTTTCTACGTGGACACATGTCCTGACGTTTTGACTCTTTAACTAAACCAGTGACTAATCCAGAACGTAACCCGCATTGGTTCTAACCTTTTCCAAGTTGCATACCGGAGAGCTTCAAATTCTTCAGAGAAAAGGACAAAAAGTGGCCCCCAGCACTTCAAAAGCACGGGAAGATTGAATTGATTTTATTGCATAAAAATAATTAAAAAATGGTCTTTTACTTAATCTTTATAAAAAAATAAAAAAAAAAAACCATAAGCATATCCTATGGCCCATTTTTGTGTTTTTTTTTCAGAGGTCTTTTAACTTGTTCTTGAACTTTTTTTCTACTTTCTATCATGTTATGTTGCTTTATGCGCCTCTTTGTTTACTTTTTTTTTTCTCTTTTTTGGCACCTTTTTTAGTTACTTTTTTTTTCTATTGTTGGCACTTTTTTCGTGAAGCCTAACGCATGGAGTAGATATTTCTTCTATTTAATTCATATATAACGTTGTTTTACCTATATGTGTGTGTGTGTGTGTATATATATATATATTCATATACCATTGCACTGTCTTATATATTTTTAGGAATTTCGCAAACAAAGATTGCATTAAACTTAAAAAGTTAAAAAAGTTAAAAATCTATCTATCACATTAATAATTTAATTTATCTATATACTTGTCCAGTTAAATAATTGTTTGACAATTATCACACCAAAATGCTTTTCATTTGTAAGTCTACGCCCAACAAACTTGGTATCACATATACCAGCTTTCATCTTGAAGACATTCTAAAGTTAGATGAATCTCTTCAATAAAAAACTTTGCCCCTGCAATGAAAATAGAAAAAAAAAAAAAAAAAAAGAGATGAATGGAGAAAAAATAAGTTCAACATTTAAAGGCATGGCATTAATTATGAGTCCAAATATTGAATGAAAATCAAAAACAATACCTTAAATTTTCTCTAGTGATTGAAATGATCCAAATATGAATACGAGTTTTGATCACTTGTAAGTTGAGTAGAAGGAAAAAAAAAAAAACTTGTTATAACCAAAAAACCAAAAACATTATAATAAATTGATACAAAGAGAGGAAGTCGGTTCTCTTCTTCACAAGAGTTTCTCCATTTCTTGAAACAGGGAAAAAAATCGATCAGGGAATAAAAAAGCAAGAAGGGAAGGAAAAATATATATATAAAAAAAAAAAAAAAAGCAAGGATGAGTCATACATTAGCTTCTCTTGTACGCATTTGTTTTTGTTTTTTTATCTTTTTATTTTATTACTTTTGGAGTCTAAGTGGGAGACGATTTTTTATGCACTAAAACTAATTCAATCTTCCCCTGCTTTGACGTGCTCACAGCACACTTTTCCTTTTTTTCTCTAAATACTTGGAGCTTTTCCGTGCAGCAAACTCGGATGGGGATTACAACCCTTGTATAGAGTCCAGTTTTAACACCTTCATTATTAAAAAAAAATTAATACCTTATGCAAGACCACCAGTCTTTTGTGTTTCAAGGATTACTCTTCTAAGATTGAGCTTTTCTTTATGCACATTTATATTATAACTCACCGCGCAAGAAAAAAACGCAAACAATTTTTTTTGCAATTCATTAAGATTTACATCCAAATGGTTATTGCAAGACCTGGCAGACTAATCAGACGGTATTTGGGGCATGTTTGGTCAAACAAAAAAAGGATTACAGAACTCCTATTTCATTTAAAAGTATATCCCTTGGCACCTATTTCACCAAAAAAAAAAAAAAAAAGATTTTTAGTTGCAACGCTTTTTACCAAGTTTTTAATTACAATATTTTTGTGTGATTAATATACATTTAGTCATAACATTAACTGAATTATTGTTATGACTAAAACTATTAGCAACAAAATTTTTAGTCACAGAAACAAATCGTAACTAAAAATATCGTGAATAAAAGTTTTAATCAGAACAAAATTTGAATTAAAATTGTAAATAAATATACATTAGTCATAACATTTAGTTTGCTAAAAACTATATAACCAAAAGTACAGTTTTTTTCCCCTAAAAATCAAGTTTTTTATGTGTTTGTAGATGCATAAGAGTTCGTATTAAATTAAATTAATAATTAAATATATGAAAAACTTACCTCCATTTTTTTATTTCCTTGTTTCGTCTTTTTCTTTAACTTAAAAAGCGATTCAATGCACCAAATGCATTTCACGTGCGTTACATAAAGAAGAGAAAATTGGATGGTATATCATTCTTTACTATCACTATTATATTTTACCACTATTTTTCTTTTTTTAGTTTACACCATTTCTTCTAAGCAAAAAGGCCAAAACACCCTTAGATAACACTTATTTGCCTTACCCTTACTCAAAATACTTGTGATTAATTATGTTTTTATACTCATAAAAGTGTTAAGATTGAAAACAATGCGACAAAAATACCCCATAAACAAGGGCTCAAATGGGCCACGATAGGCACATATCATATGCAATTCTTTTTTATTATTTTTAAATTATGCACAAAATAAAATTTATTTTTTCAAAACTGGAAATATTTGAGAATAAGTTAGCATAGTACATGAACTTTCCTTATTCTAGGCGCCGCACAATATAGGTCGCGCCTACACTGTTGTTAGCCTAAGAATAGCTACCCATGAAGGGGGTGAATTGGGTTTTTTTTTTTTTTTTTTTTTGAAAACTTTTACAAATATTGGAAATTTCTAGAATAATTGTGCTCAAGCAATAAATATGCAATGTAGAAAATTAAACACAAACAAGCAACAATTAAATAACGATTAAATAAAAGAGGAGAAAAAATACAAACGCTATTTATAGTGGTTTGGCAAATATGCCTATGTCCACTGTCGCTGAGTTAAAGCCTTTCACTCAACTTCTTGCACTATTCAACTGTATTTTCGACACAATCACTCCTTTGTACAACCGGTGATTTGCTCTACCTGAGGCTCACTACACCTTTTTACAACCGTCAATTTTGTATGGAGATTGACTAACCACAAACCCCAAATTTACAAGGTTTTGGAAACCTAATTGTAAAGGTAGATGTGTTTGTGACTTTGGTACACTCACAAGATATACACTCCAAAAGAATAGATGAAAACAAGTACAGTATGTCTATGAAGGTGTGGGTAATTCTCAATGAGGACATGAAACAAATTTGGCTCAAGAGAACGTGTATGAAAGAACAATGTAAGAATGCTTCTCAAATTTCTTAGTTCTTCCAACTCTTGTTACCAAATGAATTAAGGGGTATATATAGCCTCTAAGAACTCAACTTAAGCCTCAAATCATAGCAAGTGATCAAACTAGCTGTTTTTAGTGGATTTTCAAAGGATTAAAAACTAGATGTTATAAATAGTTCAGCAGGCCAGTCAATAAGATCAGAAGGCCGAAGTTTGAGGTGCTAAAACACAAGTTTCTAACGGTCACTAGATCGACAAGCTGGTTCACAGTTTGGCAAGCCAAACTTTAGGTCATCGGTAGTCATCGGTAGGCCGAAGACCAATCTTCGCCAGGGTGTTTGAACCTTTGCAAAACAGGGTTCTGAAGCCCTTAGATCGGCATGCCGAAACAGGGAGTTTGACAAGCCGATCAGGTTCGATATGCCGACCATTTTTGGTCGGCGGGCCGATGTGCCTTAGGCCAAAAAATTTGGCCGATCGAGAAACATGTTTTCAAACCTATTTTAACCGAAACCTGTTTAAACAACTTAGATGCAGTTTGAATCACTTTTTCACATGTAGTTCCAATTTGAATATTTTGAATACTAATATGCAGGATGAATGCAATGTGAGTGTGTGATCTTGAGCTTTCATTTGATCATACTAAGATTGAGAATTGCTCACTTACAATTGGACTATAAAACCTAATTAAAGCTTGTGTTCTTCGAGTCCGTGTGAGTTTCTTTTAAGTTGCAACTTCCTTTGAATCTTCTTGTGTGATCTTCACTTGATTGCTTGAAACATAAGCTTTGTAGTATTTAAGATATACATTTGCACATATAAATAATTATCAATTTTATTAATTCCGAAGTTATTCCACTAAAAACTTGGAATTGCACTCTTAAAATTATAAACATAATTTATTCAAAGAATTGAATCTTCTATTAATATAGTTATTGCATAAAAATTGATCCTCCATAAAAATTTCATAGTTAGAGCTAGGTAGAATCCAATAACCCTTCTAATTATTTCTTTGCCCTTGAGTGCCAGTTGAATCTCTATTGAATAATAAATTAATGGGCTTAATCACACTCTGCCTCCATTGTAGAGTTATAACCATACTTTTGTTTCACGTTCGTCCAAAAAATGACTCCTCTACCAAGAGTGAAAATGGAACCTGAGATCAACTTTCAGTCATCCTGATCCAATTAAAAAATCAAAATCCGTGTATATGTTGAGAGACAAATCTCCACTGGAATATATAAGCATATAATTTCGTGTTCTTCTAAAATACTTAAGAATGTATTTCACAGTTATCTAGTGATCAAATGCTAGATTTTATTGAAACTTATTGACTATCTCAATTGCCTAGCAGATATCAGGCCTAATACACCACATAGCATACATAAGCCTTTCGACTGCCGACGTATATCGAAAACGTCTCATGTCTGCTTCTTCTTACGAAGTCTTTGGACATTGCTCTTTAAGGAGATGAATACCATACCTAGAAAGTAAATTCCCTCTCCTAGAGTTTTGCATCCTATACTTGACATGTATGTATGATGCCTAAGATAATACCAATAGCTTTTTTCTTGTGATCTCAAATAAGTTGGATCCCAATAACATAGTTTGTCTCTTTCAAATCTTTCATTTTAGAATTGGCTGGCTAACCATTCATTTGCTTATGACATGTATAGACTTTTTATCATTTTCAATGAGTAAGATGCCGTCAACGTAAAGAATTGGGAAGACCACTTTCTTATCTCCCATGTCCTCTTCCTCTTACGGAGTCTTTAGATACAACTCTTTAGAGAGATGAACACCATTCCTAGAAGGCAAATTCTCTCTCTTAGAGTTTTGCATCCTATACTTGACAAGCATCTTGCCTTCCTGATGCTTGAGACGATGCCAACAACTTTTCTTGCTATTTACTCCAATAAGTTTTTAAAAAGTATTATTTACGACAATTTTCCAAATTATGGTAAGCTTTTTTCTTTGAGCCAAGATAGCTATATTTCTCCTTTACATTTAAATAAAAATATATATATTTGTTCTTTTTGGAAGGGATTCAGAAAAAAATCACAATAATAGGAGAGCAAGATACGGCTCTAACTATTTGGATCATTTATCATTATATAATATATATAATAATGTAATTAACAAAATCTAATGGTTTAAAACTATATAATACCAATAGAGTATCTCTCTAATATCTCGCTGCAGAAGTCTTTCACAAAAGTAAAAATGGAGATGAGTTATTATAATAAAGAAAACAATATTACAATTATTTTTTGTTCCTAGGCAAATAAAAAAAGGAACCAATTTAAAAGGCAAGGACCAACGTGTGTACTAAATTTTTTTTATAAGAGAACTCGAAGCCCAATCGAGCATTCAGATTAGTATTTGATTACGTAACCTTCTTCAACTAAGCCATAGTGCACTGCCACAATCCGTGCACATTGCATGGGCATTAATGGACGTTTGTAAGGATTGCATGAAATTTTTGAGCAACTCTAGACTACTTGTCGTTTTGTTGATTGTACGGCCTTCCAAAACATACACTAATAAAGAGCTTGTCACCTTTTGTTGTGACTTTGATATGTGTTCTTTTACCTTTTCATCCCTCCTATGATTCTCCCTAATTGCGAGTAGTACTTCGCGGTTAGAATGAAGTTACTGTGTGCGGAGCCTCTTTTTATGGCAGACACAATTTGTTGTCAAATTGTATGGCGTCGCTTGTATTCAATAATAAAATATGTGTTTTTCTTTTTTTAATGCAATTTGATTTGGGTACTTCAACTTACTCAGTTTTGTTTAAAGCTCAAATACTGAAGTCCAAAACTAGATGAATTGGGCTATATACAAATATACATTAATTTCTATCTACAATATATGTCACTTTCTATATACAATATAGGTTAATTCTTTTCACCAAAAAATTTGAAGGAAATAGCGTATTTTTGAAACTTTTTGAAGTAACTATTAAGTTTTGAAAGTATTTATAGTAAATAACAGATTTACGATATAAATAGTTTATTCACTATATGAATTATTTTAATTAGTCACACTGTAAACGAAGAGGTAATTAAGTTATTTGCATCTTAAATCTATTGTGTAAATAAAAATTATTTATATTATAAATAAAAGAGTAAATAAATTATTTACACTATAAAATTAGTATTTACTAAAAAATTTTAAAGCCTACAATTGGCTACTATTAATTTTAAAAGTACTATTTGTTACAATTTCTCTAAAAAGTACACATTAATTTCTCTCCTGTTTTAGCCTTGGTCTTGCTTGTTGTTGGTCTTTTTCTGTACAACTGACGAAATTTTAAATGGTTGGAAGGCTTTTGCCTAATTTAAGGTGGGCTTTGCTGAATTGCCACATTGTTTGTCTCATTCTCTTTATTTCTGCTTCACTTTGGCATCGGTGTTTTGTTTCTTTCTTGTTTCTTGGTTCAATCTCTTCTTCTTCATCTTTTTTTTTTTTTTTTTTTGGCTCTTTTAAGGCGGGTTATACATACCATAATTTAGGGGCCCGTTTAGGCAGCCTCCTTGCCCAGAGTCCCATACCGACGGGCGTGAATTGATACTTCATGTAGTTTCTAAACCAATAGGTCCTCTATCAAAATTTGTAAAAGCTTTTATCTTTGACCCAAGATCTATATATTTCACCTTTTGGTAATGATTGAAAAAAAAAATCACAAAAGTAAGATACAATTCTAACTATTTAGATCATTCATTATTATATGATATATATAAAATAATTTAATATGATTTAATTGTCAAATTTAACAGTTCAAACTATATCACGACAATAGAGTATCTTTTTAATAGCTCGCCACAGAATTCTCCACAAAAGTGAAAATAGGGATAAGTTATCACGATAAACAAAAATATTACAATGATTTTTTTATTCCTGTGGCAAATACAAAAAGGAACCTATTTAAAATATAGCAAGGGCAACCTGTGTACGGAATTATAATAAATGGCTCTTTTTCAAAACTATAATAAATCGTAGGTTTTGAAAATATTTATAGCAATTTCAAATTTATGGTATAAATAATTTATTTACCTTCTTTTTTATAGTGTAAATAATTCTATTTACATAGTAAATAGATTTAAAATGTAAATAATTTATTTACCTCATTTTTTACAATGTAAATGATTCTTGTTTACATAATATATAAGTTATTTAAATCGTAAATCTATTATTTACTATAAATATTTTCAAAACATATTATTTACTTTAACAAATTTTTAAAAATTTGTTATTTCTCTCATTCTCCGAATTGAGTAATCAGATTACTGTTTAATTAGGTAACCCCACTTATAACTCGTGTGGTAACATTCAATAAATAACATATTACTTCCACTAGTCGGACAAAAATGCTATCAAATCAGTAGTGCCAATTTGGAACCAAAAGGGCCTTAAAAGAAGAACACAAGGTCCCTCGTACCATATAGGGCTTGTTCATTAGTCGAATCATGTATAACCCTAAGATTGTTAGTCTAGAAAAGTCTCAAAAAGTGGAGCCAAACAGACTCCTCATCACAACACATTTTGGTCTTTTCCAAAAAAAAGGGGTAAATGTTGTGGGCACAATCACCACTCACTAGAGCAACTACCTTTTTGGGCCAGCCCAAAATATTGATTAATTTACTAGTTAAATTAAGTCATAGTGAGTTAATTAGCAACCTCACATCTCTATCACTACCA
>CAMOHE010050484.1:12500-28555 GCA_946598075.1 Artocarpus hirsutus | reverse complement strand
TTTTTGGCTCTTTTAAGGCGGGTTATACATACCATAATTTAGGGGCCCTTTGAGGCAGCCTCCTTGCCCAGAGTCCCATTCCGACGGGCGTGAATTGATACTTCATGTAGTTTCTAAACCAACAGGTCCTCTATCAAAATTTGTAAAAGCTTTTATCTTTGACCCAAGATCTATATATTTCACCTTTTTGGTAATGATTGAAACAAAAAACACACAAGTAAGATAACGATTCTAACTATTTAGATCATTCATTATTATATGATATATATGAAATAATTTAATATGATTTAATTATCAAATTTGACAGTTCAAACTATATCACAACAATAGAGTATCTTTTTAATAGCTCGCCACAGAATTCTCCACAAAAGTGAAAATAGGGATAAGTTATCACGACAAACAAAAATATTACAATGATATTTTTGTTCCTGTGGCAAATACAAAAAGGAACCTATTTAAAATAGCAAGGGCAACCTGTGTACGGAATTATAATAAATGGCTCTTTTTCAAAACTATAATAAATCGTAGGTTTTAAAAATATTTATAGCAATTTTAAATTTATGGTATAAATAATTTATTTATCTTCTTTTTTATAGTGTAAATAATTCTATTTACATAGTAAATAGATTTAAAATGTAAATAATTTATTTACCTCGTTTTTTACGATGTAAATGATTCTTATTTACATAATATATAAGTTATTTAAATCGTAAATCTATTATTTACTATAAATATTTTCAAAACATATTATTTACTTTAACAAATTTTTAAAAATTTGTTATTTCTCTCATTCTCCATTGAAGCGGAATTGAGTAATCAGATTACTGTTTAATTACGTAACCCCACTTATAACTCGTGTGGTAACATTCAATAGATAACATATTACTTCCACTAGTCGGACAAAAATGCTAAGGGGAGCCAAACAGACTCCTCATCACAACACATTTTGGTCTTTTCCAAAAAAAAGGGGTAAATGTTGTGGGCACAATCACCACTTACTAGAGCAACTACCTTTTTGGCCCAGCCCAAAATATTGATTAATTTACTAGTTAAATTAAGTCATAGTGAGTTAATTAGCAACCTCACATCTCTATCACTACCAGTATGGACATTGTTTTATTTAATTGAAAATCTATCATTGACATTAGAGACAGCGCTAGAAAAATTTGTCGGAGACAAAAAGGTGATTAAACTAATAAGATACAAAATAAAAAAAAGTAAAATTTCAGGGTTAAAATACAAATTTTATATAATTTTATATACAAGACTAAAAAAAGAGCTCAAATGGAGCGGTCATCTCGTTCATAGGTGGCTCCAACCTTGATTGATATTATTACTAGTTCATCTTATCAAAGAAAAGAACAAAGAGAGAGAATTACTTAGGTAACTTTTTAGGCAATTTCTCTAATAGGAACCAAAAAATTTACCCATTGTTGGTCCACCGTTAAATCTACAAACCAAATCTAACGCTTTGAAAACATGCACCACCAATAGAAACCTCACCAGAAAAATCCCTGACTTCTTATTTTAGTTTTACTTAATAGTTTGACTCATAGAGTACTTGTCTAATATAAGTAAAAATGGTTTGCATGAAAGAAGGGGACATGTTAAGCTCACTCTAACCCTAATTATTGATTTTGAACTATCATGGACGTTGAAGAGTGGTTAGAACAGGTGAGAAATGCCCGTCACGTAATGGCCACTCAAACAATTATAATGGTATTTGGGAGGGGCAAACATGAAATTTTGGCCACATTTTGAGTTCCTTGTGTATGGGTATTAAGGTTTGGTTTAGTTTGGTTTGATTTTGGTACATCGGCAGAGCCTGAAAATATATATCTAATCCCCATGGAAAATCATGGGCCTTGCTAGCCTGCCCACGGCCCTACGCAGAGTCACAAGATTGTGTGAAGAACATTGGGTTTTTTTTTTTTTCAATAACCAAGGTTAATTAATCATTGTCTGTCAAAGTCTTCCTTACACTAGCTTAAATTATAAAGTGCTAATTATGGTGAAGCTAATTTTGGCTAGTGGATCTCTTTTTAATGCAAATTGTAATTCAAGTTTGTTTTCTTTTGACTTCCAAGTTCTACCTTAATCATAAGTTACAATCTCTAACAACTGAGATAAGAACAAGAGAGGACGTATGCCTTTTTTTTAAAAAACAAAAGTAATCCACAGAATTTTTTTTAGTTAGTAAATAGAAGTAGATTTGAGATTTACTACTAAATTCGAAAGTTACCGGACTTATTCTATGACCAAATACCATAAATTCAAGATTTATTTAAATATACCCCATAATGAAATTTTATAAATCTCAAATTTATCTAATTTATTCACATAAAACCTCAAATTATATACATTTTTTTTATCAAATATCCATTATTTTTATTTACATAATGTCTATTTTTTATTATTTTAGAAAAAAAAATTATTATTTATTTATTTTTTTGCTGATAAACTCACTTTTACCCTTGCAACCTTCTTTAAAAATTAAAATTAATATTTACACACAACACCTTAAATAAGTTATTTACAATCATCCTAATCAAAACTAGACCATTGTTCACAATTTTGCTAAGAATAAATATATTTGGCATGGCCCAAAATTTCACCAAAAAGGAAAAGAAACTATTTTTAAAAGAAAAATTTTCATAAACGGTATTTTTTTGGAACTCACCTTTTATATATATAATAATGTTAAAGTGTAGTAAAATTTAAACAAATAATATAACTAATAGTGTGACAAAATTTTATTTCTTCAAAGGAAAAATTGAGTTTGTCATACTTTGGCATTTTGCAGTACACATTTAAATAGCAATTCAACCATAAACTTGTGATGCATAGATATCAATAACATAACTCGATGGTGTGTAGTTGCATTTGACTCATTAAGCCAATATGAGCCAATATTACGGTCTACGCACAATAATAATTAGACAAATGGCGACATACGGCATGCGCATTGTTTTGAGCAATGTTTTCATTATGACTCGCATCACATCACAAGTTAATATGATATATTACATAAAATAAATTTCAGGACTTGGACCTAGGCTTCCTATATTAAAATTCTTTTTTTTTTTTTTTTTGTTATGTATGTAGAGGAAACAAAATAGTGTGTTCGAAAATATTAGTTCGAATAAAAAAGTTGTAATTTAAGTTAATTTTGTTTCAATATTTTTTTTTATAAATTTAAATTACTTAAAATTTTTAGTTTAAACTTTTTGTTCAAATCATGTTTTTACGTATCTTTTTCTTTGTTTTACACATTGATTCAAACTTTTCAGTTCAAATTGTTTACTGTTTATTGCTTTAACCAATTATAGTGTAAAGTTTTTAATGTTTTAAACTATAAATTTCTCCCAAACATAAGCCTTCACCAAAACTTGCATTTTCATCCTTTAAGATGGTCCAAAGGTGAATATCCACATAAACAATGATGGGTTTTTTTGGAAGGGATAAAAAGGTAAAAAGACTGCTTTCCAAAGGGGAACGAACATGCTAAAGACAAATGTTTTGCAGAGAAAATTCACTCTCAAACAGAAAACACATGTAAATGTTGCATTTCAGATGCTATTGATGGCTATTCTGACGTTAGTTAAGAGAAATAAGTTATTGTAAAAGATGCCACCCACTAAGTTGCACAAACGTTAAGCCAAAAAAACAGAACCCCAGAGAAAAATAACAATACAGTAAAATAAAAACTATTGGTTCTTTTCACCCTATTGCTTTGCCTAGCAAAATCATTCTAGCTCTCATATAAAACTATGTAAATATAAAACTTTTACCTTCTATAATTTTTAGTTCTAATTTTAATTTCTAACTAATTTTCTAATCATAAATAAAAACCCACTAATTTTTTAATTGTCTGAAAATTTTTTATCCTATCTTTTTCTTTATCCATCTTTTTTTATTTCTCTTTGTTGTTTTTAAGAATAGGGAGTAAAGTCCAGACATCAAATGGCTGAAGTACGAAAGACAAAAAATCTTACAACCACATGGAGGCATGGATAAAGGCCAGAAAGGACACCCAAAATCCAAGCTCTCTCTCATTCGGCTAAAATTCCTCTACATTGGAATTTGCAAGTAAATAGAAATGCCAGCAAATCCACACTCAAAACGTTCCCTCAAAAATAAAACCATCAACCGTTAGATTCCCAACTTCGTTTCTGATCAACGGTGGAGATTCCGCGGAGGGCGTGCTAGCATCGCCACCGCGCACAGTAGCCTTCCCACTCATCATGTTTGTTTGCCTTCCAGTCCAACGGCAACCAAAAAAATAATAAATAAAGAGTGGGAAATGTTTTTGACGGTTTCAAACTCAAAAAAAAAAAAATTTAAATACCCATTAACCGGTTACACTTTGAAATAAGTTTTGTTTCCTAAAAAAAAGAAAAAGCGAAAAGTAAAAGTTAAAAAAATAGACTAGAGAGGTAAAAAATAAAAATAAAAAATACATATGAGTTCTTCCTAATCGGATTGCAAGCCTAGAAAACCTACCCCACCCACCGTGGAAAAAGAATGTACACTAACTCAAACCGGTTCAAACCGGGTTCAATGCCGTATCTTCTCTCTCATTCCCTATTTTCTAAACTACTAGATTTCTTTTTTTTTTTTTTTGGCTAATTTCTAATAATTAATTCCTTCAAAAACTTGACACGACCGGACGGCCCAAACCAGGTTCAGGAGGAAGAGCAACGCCCTCTTTCTTCCGACGCATTTCAAGCACCTTCCTGTGGTGGTTCGAATGCAAAACGCTAGAAAAAGTTGGGCTACAAGCGGGCCGGTACTCGGGCAAGAGCCGACCGGACTTGAACCGGACCCCACAAGCGTTGCAAAGCGTTTTTGCACCGAGCGGACCGGTTCGCCACTGCGGGGTCTTCTGAACGCCGCAGTGACTGCACCGGCGAGGCGGCTGGGCCGTACCTGGACCGGAACCGGAGCCCAGAGATTCGACAGGAGGTCTCTTCTTCGCCTTCTTCGGAGCCGGTTTTACGACCGAACCGGCCGGTTCTTCACCCTGCGTAGAGTACATGAGCCAAGGGCTCGAAGGAGAGGACGAGGACGACGAGGATGTGGTCGAGCTCGATGAAGACTCCGTGAAGGATGGCGAGCCGAAGGGCCAGACCCGACCGCCGGTTCGAGCCCGCTTGCTTCTGGCCTTAGCCGGAATCGGGGTAGTGAAACAGGGCTGCTTCTCCGGAAAGAATCGTTTCGGTTCGGCAAGAAATTTCTCGTCTATTTTCGGCGTTTCCTCCGCCGACGAAACTGCGGCGAGGTACGAGGTCGAGAATTCGGAGAAGGATTCCTCGACGAAATGGGATAGCCATTCCAGGTTCTCCAACTCCTCCTTCTGCGACAAAAATCCCACCTTTACTCAAAAAAAAACAAAAAGAAACGTTTCTTTTCAATTTTGCGTTTCCAATAAAAAAAGAAAAAAAATTACCGGAAGGGTGAGTTCGGTGGTGGGTACGGACGACACGAACAAACTGGTACTTGGGTTGTTGTCGTTTGAGGTTGTTTCTTCGTCGGCTGCTTGGTTTTGTTCATGTTGGGAAGGGGAAGAAAAGTCTTTTTCGTCGTCCTGTTCTTCGACAACAACAAAACCATCGTCGTCGGAGAAGTTAAGGAGGTCGTCGACGGAGAAGTCGACATTTTGCACGTTCACGTCCAACAAATCATCAAAAACCGCTTGTGGGCTCGCTCTCATCCCCATCTCCTTCCTAATACTTGTCTTCAAAGCCGCTTCAACGCTTTCCATTTCCGTTTCAACCTTTTAAAAAAACCCGAAAAAAGAAATACCCATTTCAAATTTCGTGGTAAGGTTTGAAACTTTGGGTGTCAAATATGAAAAAGGAAAAAAGTTTGAAACTTTGGATAAAAACAAAACAGAATATATACACATACATATAGATATACAAACCTGTGAAGAGAGAGTAGTGTGGTTGGGTTTGGAGGAAGAAGAAGGGAATGAAGAAGAAGAAGAACAAGTAAAGGGGTGGAAATGGAAGAAAAAGGGGTGGTGAGTTCGGTAAAGCATTGAATGAGGGCTGAAAGCGTCCGTGGCCTATACCAAAACTGCCCGTTTCTTTCTCTTTCTCTCTCTATATCTCACCTTTATTTTTTTATTTTTTTTGACCTTTTTCTCTTTCTAAATATATATATACACACATAGATACACCAATTTGTATTGGTGTATTATATTTTTTTATCGAATAGAGGTTTCAAAATGGTTAACTATACAATTATAACTTCAAGTCTAAATTTGTCCTTTTATAGTTTTGCAACTGCAAAGATTTTTTGAATTTAAAAAATTTGTTTTAATTTTTGTCTTATCTTTATATTCTTTTCATCCAAAATAAAATTAAAATAAGTTTTTTAAATTTTAATAATATGTTTATAATTTTTAAAATTAAAAATTATAAAAACTAAAAAAATACAATTTTATAATTAAAATATTAAGAAATTAATTCTCACTCAAAAAATTAAAAAAATAATGACATATTGATGTAACGCACAAGTTTTTACTGAAATTACGAGGACCCCCCTTGTAACCTCTTTTCAAAAAAGATGACTTGGATTTTTCTCTGTCCAAGGTGTTGTACGAATGGAACTGTCAGGTCGGACCATGTCCACGAACTGCCCCACATTTTTCTGTGTTGTAATTTTTGGAATTTTTGAAGGAGTAAAATTAAAAGAAAAAGTGAATTTTTTTTTTTATTATCTTTTTGATGGAGTGTGATTCGTCCCAATTGTAATTTTGAGATTTTAGGTTCGTGAAGGGCTAGGAAACTGACCGCCCTTCTGGTTTTTTTCTTCGGCCACTTTTACTTTTCTTCTTTTGGGAATGGGGACGTTTTTTTGGCCCATTTCTTTTGACTAATGTACAAAAATTCACCACACACGCCCGCGTTGATCGCCGCTCGTTTTGGTTTGAATATCATCTCAACCTTTAATTTCCTTCCCACTTTGCAAAACTCAAAATTAAATTAGATGAATTATTGTTAATTAGGAAAATTTTTTGGTGCGTTATCAAAAGATATATAGTAAAAGGAAACATTTTCTGACCAAAAAATAATTTTGATTGTTAAAAATTGTGCCCTGCCTGCTTGGTATTTTTTTTCATACCATAACACACTATAGTGTTAAAGGACACATTATCATTATAGGACCCAAAAAAATTTATTTTTAATTGTTAAAAATTGTGCCCTACTTACTAGGTATTTTTTTTATTCCATGGCCCAAATTTTCCCTTATTATTATACTTAATGTTGTGTATTTGTTTATTCTTAAAAAAATGTTTTGTATTTGTTGTAAGCCTTGTCACTAGAGCTTTGGATCAGTCGTTTGTATTGCCTCATTCCAAATATTGCAAAGTCAAGTCAATAGGGTTCAAAGTTGACAATTACAACGTTGCATGTTTTAGCTGTTGGCTATTGGAACATGTTTAGTCAATCATCAATCTTGGCACAGTCTTTGCTAGTTAAAAATTAGAGTTCCCAAAGAACATCCAATTTGACCAATTCTTGTGAGAATGTTCTTGTAAGATTCACAGCCACATCTTTCTTGCAGAATGATCTAGAAGGATTAATTTGTTGCTGTCATATTCTCATTAGCTAATGAAAAATTTTGAATATTGACATGGAAAACAAAGTTTGAGTATTTTCTCTTTAAATTGAGAATTTTTCCCTTGTGATATTTCTTTATGTAAATTTTGGACTGCCGAGCTAGGTAGGTAAAATCCCATTTCCCACTTCCTTTGTATTAGTTTCTTATTTGAATTTTGCTTATTAGTAGATAATCCCATTTAACGGTTAACCAAGTTCTACAATATCTTGCATGATTGCTTAGAATTTCGATCGACATTAGAGCTCAATTTTTCTGGTACAACCTTGTTTCAAATTTTGTAATAATTGCTTAGCATCTTATCAATATCAAGTGTCAACTTTATTTTCAATTGGTTTCAATAAAAGCATACACATGCATCAAGACATTATTACCCATTCCTTTAGTTGTTTCACCAAATTCACCAAAATGCTTTATGCATATTCTCTTTAATCTCATATGAGAAGTTAATATGCTATTTGAAACGAACTAGACCTAATAAAATTAATGACAAGAGAGAGAGAGAGGAAGAGAGGGAGAGAGTTAAATGGATAGATATAACAACCTCTCATTGATATTTACAGCCATTTATTTCACTTCCTTATATGGTCGAAATTCACAGGCTAAAAGTAACCCTAAACAATAATAATGGCCTCCTTAAGCTGCCAAAAAAATGTGGTTTGGAAGAGTGGTTTGTATAGAAAATAACATAGACGAGACGGCATGATATAGTCTTTTTATTAAACATACTCAATATACATGGAGTTTACAAGAGTTATCTTAAACAGGGTAAGTTTATAATTTAAATATTAAATAAGAAAAACCTAGATAGAAGGAAACCAACTTGATAACAAAAGGAAAAGAAAATCTAAACTCCTAATATTTACAAAATTTAAATTATTTATTTTAAAATCTTTGCTAATTTAAACTAGCAGTGTAAAACTCTCACATATTATAGTGTGATTCAAATTTTTGTTAATTTAAATTAATAGTTTAAAACTCTCACATATTATAGTGTGTGATTCAAACTTTAGAGTTAAAATACTCTTTTCTCAAACATCCTAAGAGAAATTCCCTTAGCAAATTTCAACTGCATTATTGCGTATATATGAAGAAATACTTATCTACAATGAATACAATAATGACACTTTATAAACTGTCTCTTTATGGAAGCATTTATGTCTTGTCATCCTCCATATTGGCACATTTCATCAACTCATGAAGACTCCACAAAACCAATGTAGAATCAACTTTTTTTTTTCTGTGGTGAAATTTTCGTTGTCCTTTTATTGTGAAAATTTTTCTATAGTGGAAACTTGATGGTACGAAAGGAACTTCAATTTTTGTTAAATTGCCATTATCACACATTATCTTTTAGTAACTTAATTTGCTACCCATCAAAAAGGAGAAGAAATGGTCATATTTCTATTTTGCATAAAACATAACATCATTAGCTTAAAAATGGTAGTTAACCAGTAGCATATTTTGCATTGCCTATTTACCATTTATTGTCTACTAATTTATCATCTACTTCACAAAGTGTTTTTTTTTTTTTTTATTTCAACTTCTTAATTCTTTTAAATAAAAACAATATATTTATTGTTCCTATCTCCTTCGTCATATATAGCAAAACTTTATTTGACCAAACTCTGCTTAAAGGATGAGGTCAATTTTTGCCCTACCTAGTGAACTAGTAGAATACTATTTTTAAAGAATCGGCATTCAAAATTATTATTTATGTATAAAGCTTCACCCTAATTAATAGGTTGTTTGATAGATTAGTTCCAACCACAAACATTTTAAAGCTATGCTACAGTATAAAAATAAAACATATGCTATATCCTACAGTGTAATAGGATGTTTGGAAAGTGAGTTGGAAATTAAAGTTAAACCTGAAAGTATTGCAGCATGTGAGAACTTTACATTATAACATACTTTTGCCTTACATTGTGCATGTGAGACTCATCATTGTTTGAGTTGAAACTGATAAGTTAAAACTGAAGTAGCCAAACGTCCTATAAAGCTCTCTCGTGTACGGTTTAAACTCTAAAGTTAGAAAATCCTCCCCAACAACCTATAATACATAAATGCATTACAAGTAAATAGCTAGACTTCATAGTGATACTAGACCTAACAAACACCATCAATTTAGTCGATGGAGACCAATTAAGGCTTTATTTGGTAGTATCTCTACAACTGTATAGTTTCAACTGCTATATATATGATGTAAAACTTTTATATGCTACAGTATATAGCAAAAATAAGCTACAATATAAAATTTTCATATGTTACAATAAATTTACTTTAACTGTATTACCGTAAACGTTTTAACAAAGATGGACATTT
The DNA here is from genome assembly GCA_946598075.1 of Artocarpus hirsutus. Taxonomy (NCBI): domain Eukaryota; kingdom Viridiplantae; phylum Streptophyta; class Magnoliopsida; order Rosales; family Moraceae; genus Artocarpus; species Artocarpus hirsutus. The sequence goes on along the minus strand of CAMOHE010050484.1, from coordinate 18,601 downwards.
CAAGTTATTTCGCGCCTTAAGGAAAAAGGAACAGACTACAAAACGAGCTTTCAATTTTTTATTTTTTTATTTTTAAAAGAGAGCTTGACCCTTTTGGCGTGGTGTGAATAATACCCAAGGTGAAAATAGTATCCTTTTGCTCACCAGAAAATAATAATCCCTTAGGTAGAATTACCAAAATACCCTTGGTAATGATCGTGCTCTGGAGACAGGACGTACCTTGGAAGCAAAGAGAGGAAAAAGGTTTAATACAAACGAATGACATCGGCCAGCTTTTGTCGCCAAGTAACCAAACTGAAATGATTCCCCCAGCCTCGCGAGGGACAAAAACATTGATTAGCTTATCCAACATAAGGGCAGTTTAGGAATCAAAATTTCACTTGGCTGGATTCTGATATGAATCATCTCATTATTAGTGACTTCAAAAAGAATAATATCTGAAACTTGGATTATTTTTGTGGCCCACAATTAAAGTGGCAATTAGGATTGAACCCCTTTAGTACCAAATGTCACGTGCTCCGTTTGGTACCTAAATCACGTGAGCATGTCTAGATCGTAATATGAGCTGAGTATTGGGGGTAAATTCGTCCAATGGAAGAAAGCGTAAAAAAAATGTAAGAAACGGGAAATAAGGAAAACAAAACGCAGTATAAGATGGTCAAAATACGTATTTCAAATTCCAACAGTTGACGTTTTGATTTCATCTCTCTTAACTGGTAAAAGTTAAACAAAAAAAAAAAATCCGTCAAAAAAATAAATAAAATAAGAATATAAATCAGAGGAGCCGGCTCGAAAGTCATTTTCAGCCGGCCAACTGTTCGTCACGTGTTTTGATATTATTGGCTGTGACACTGACTGGTGACGTTGGCCCACAAATCTATGATTTTTCTCCTTTTTGTTTTATTTAATTTAATTGTTATTATGAGTAATAGTTTTTAAAATTTGTATGGTTTTTAAATTTCGAAATTTGAAATGTTGTTGCACTCTCCATCCAAGGAACTATCATTAGAAATTCCCCTGTTCCGTCCCTCCACGTGGAAATTGTTTTACCGAGTAGCTACTAGTTTTATAAGACCTTTTCTTGTTCATTTTTTTTGTTATAATTCTTCTTCCTTTGTCTTTAGAGGGTCGTCAATTTAAAGATGTGACACATTAATCCTTTTTTTAAAATTATCAAAAGAGTTGCAATCAATTTCAATCCCCAATTTCAATTTTAATAAATTTTGGAATTAATGCAGATATTTGATTGAAAAATGAAATGGCCAAACAGAGAGAAATTTAAGACACATGCACAATAAAAACTAAAATTATTCCATTCAAAATTTGACTCACATTAATGATGGATGCCGACAAATAATATTTTATAAATAAAAATTCTAAAAATTTAAAAAATGGAGTTCTAACTAAATATTGTGCTTGCCTCTAATCTTCTTTTTGCAATCTAAATATATATATATATATATATATTTGTTTTTATCCCAAAATTTTCCACTAAAATTTTCAAAGAGTTAAAAATAACCCTTTAAGTGGTCAAAGTTTTTGAAAGACTTGACTGGTCTCAATCGTTATTATTTGAATATTTTTTTTAAACGTTAATTTAGTTAAAAGGACAAAAAAGATAAGTTTTTAATTAAACTAAATTAATAAGACAAGATAAGTTTTTAAACTAAATTAATAAGACATTGGGGTATGAGGAAACGGACGACGGCAACCGAGGATCTAGTGTGAGGAAGAATCATCGTCTCCAGACGACGGTGAAGCAAAATCCAGGGTGGAGGGAAGACTAACAACGAGGGCATGCATGGGACCGGACCAATTAGGTTTGGAATTTTAGAAATAGTATAATTTATTTTATTAAAAAGTTTAATTTTATATGAATTTAGTTTTTTTAAGTATTAGTATTTTAAACAGATGTGTGCATATTGTTTTTTAATGATATATATATATATATATATATATATATATGCGTTCCTAAAAAAAAGATATATGCATGTCACTTTAACAAATTTTTCTAGTTAAAAAGGTTATATTTTAACTCTTTTAAAAATTTCAAAGAGTATTTTTGAATAGTATAAAAAAGGAAGAATAGTTCTTGAATTGTCAAAACATACTAACATAGCATTTAGCTAAAACTCATTAGCACTATTTGAATTATTCTCAAAATAATTAAACAAATTGTTTAATAATGTTTTCAAAATAAAAGTTAAAACTTTGAGATATTAATAGATAATCTCTTTAGTGGAATTCAAAAAGACATCATTGATAAGTATTCGTATTTTAATCATTAAGGCCCCGTTTGATAAAATGGTTCCCACCACAATCTCAGTTATGAACAGTAAAAAGTTTTCACATGCTACAGTAACAAAAAAAAATTTGCTACAGTAAAAAGTCTCACATGCTACAGTAAAAATGGTTCCCACCACTCTTCTAAACACCTTATAAATTTGTAAAAAAATTTAACCAAATGCAATGATTTTAAAATATACACCATCGATAAAAGGTTTCACCAGACGGGATCCTCGTATTCAGGTGATACAAGGGGTTTTCTTTTTTTTTTTTTAAACAAAAGAAGGAGTGGGTGAACATAGCTGTTTTGACGAAAATATCCTCGGTGAAATATTTGTGGCATTGGAGGACAAACAAATTGCTACGTAAAGAATCAAAAAGTGGGAAACTAGTTCAGAGGGGAGTGGGGAGCTATTTTAGATAGTACGGAATCTTCAGAAATTTCCATTGAAAGGTTCCCTAAGAAGGCGCCTCTAGCTGACAAAGGGGGTTTCATTTTCAGAATTTTTATACGAAAAAGCTCTCACTCTACACATTTCCTCAAAGATTTTCTCTTTTCCATTATACATAGGGTAAGCCACCCATGCAAGTTTATCTGTCAAAAAGTGTAGTTAACACATATTATAATTTAGTAATATTATTGACAGATATGTTTTTTTGCATAGCAATATAGCAGTTAATTTGTTATATTACAAGTAAATAACATATTCAATATGACACTTGCAAATGTGATTTAAATCAAAAGTTTGAATCAAAGAGAGTGTTTGGCAACACTGTTTCAACTATATAGTTTTAACTATTATAGTATAAAACTTTTACATCTTACAGTGTAAAATAAAAGTAAGCTATGATAAAAAGCTATCATATGGTATAATAAATTGATTCCAACTTTTGATAACAATGTCGTCAAACACATTCAAAATTTGTTATAAATTTAAATTGTGTGAAGAAAAACGTTGTAGATAAAATTAAGTTAAACTATAATTTTATGGTCTAAACTGCATACTTAACGACAATAAATTTTAGTGTAAAACATGTTATTTTACATTATCATTATAATAATTTTTAAAGTCATTTAAGTAAGATTCAATGGTATGCTTATGAATGTCTACAGTCAAAACAACACACCATAGAAAAGGAAAATATTAAAATGGCAAAACATAAATTTTCTTTTAAGGGGAATAAAAATTTTGTGGAGACCACAATCCAAATGCATAATGCATTATTCCTTCTTTCTGATTTTTTACAATCTAAATACAAACATTAGCAGGGATTAAACTATAACTATCCTTGCGAGGTTCGTATATTGATAATTAATTTGGTGCAGCTCTCAATTCAAGATGATCACTGCAATAACATAGCATTATTGCCACCTATATCTTTTATTTTCTTTAAATGCCAGGCTTGTGAAAGCGAAAATAAAACACCATGTATTTAGTGTTAGCTGCTAATTTTAATAGGGATCCAAGTGCAATTAGCAACTTCTAAAGAATTACAATCCAAATATGTTACTGTTGTAGAACACTTAATATCAAAGCAGTACAAATGAATAACTATACTTTAAAAGTGTTATATAAGCCTAATTTAACTAATAATGTTGTCAAGAGGAAAAACAAGAGTAATTTGCACCCACTCTTTAAATTATTTGCTTTTTGTGTAATGCACCTCGAACTTTCAATCTTAACAAAATGTACCTTGAATTTTGAAATTTTTAATTATTGAGGTCCTACAACTAACGAGCATCAAAATAGATGATTTTGGCTGCAAGGCTCGCTTGTAAGTTTTTTTAGGGTGTAAAGTTCGGCATTTTTTTCGGTGTAAAGTTTGGTATTGTAATGCACCCCGAACTTTCAATCTTAACAAAATACATCTTGAATTTTAAAATTTTTAATAATTGAGGTCCTACAGCTAACGAGCATCAAAATAGATGATTTTGGTCGCAAGGCTTGCTTGTAAGTTTTTTTCAGGTGTAAAGTTTGGCATTTTAAGACAAAAAATTAAAACTCAACACAAGGAAAAAAATTGATTGAAGAAGATTAAAAATAACTATTAGATCTTAATTGTCAATTATTTCAAAGTTCAAAGTGTATTTTACTAATAACAAAAGTCCATAATACATTAAACAAAAAGCAAATAATTTAAGGTGTAATAGTGTAATTTATTGGAAAAACAAAGATGAAAATATCTTATAAGACCCATTTTAATAGGAATGTTGAGTTGATATAAATTTAATTTCGACCATAAGAATTGCATAATCTTCTTTTTTTTTTTTTAATATCAACACTAGCTACCTTTGGCTACACATATTTGAATGGAAATGGTTTGCAGAGTACCACACATTTCAAGGCAAAGTCCAAATTATACGGTTTCCCAAAATTAATGTGGGAGTGCATATATACAAATACATACATACATACATACATATATATATATATATATAGACAAATATTGGAGGTGGCACTAGTACTAGTGCGTAATAACGCATTGAGTTGTGTGGACTCCCAACTGTTTCTATGATTGAGTAGATGCTAGAGAAATGTGGTCCCATTTAAGCATGGCTTAGCTGATAATATTTGAGCTGCTTGATGTGGACTTCCATACTTGAATATATATTATAGTTTTTTTAAAAAGGAAAAAAGAAAGTGTTATGGAGATGTTAGAATAATGAAGAGAGGAAAAAAAGGTAGAAAGGGAAAGTTGTGTCCAATTAGAGGTATAAAAAGACGTGTTTAAGCAATATTTTTACTTTTATTGTGCTATTAGACTATAAGATATGAAACTAAGGGATTTGGACTATATGCAATTGGTTGGAGTAAAACAACATAAGACAGCTAGGGTAGAGTTGGAAAATATTATATCGGATTTCTTGTGTATGCAATTAATTATTAGACTAGTTATTAGTTAAGTAATTTCTATTTATTAGAGAAAATTACATTTCTTCTTCCTCTTTCTCCTCTCTTCATTTCAAAACTCTGGTAATTTTTTTTCATCGATCTAAGAGGGTTATTTTCCTCATGATCTTCTCAATAGGTAATTTTTGTTTTTGAAAATTCCTCAATAAGTAATTAACCAAAAATAAAGGCAATTCATTCATAAAGTTAAAAGAATGAGTACATTTTTTTCATTTAAGAAAACATATAAACAAGATAAGAGCTTTCATTTTGTACAAAAGAAGCAAAAGATCACCGTGAAACCGCTTTAAAATCCACACTTTTGGCGGTATAGCATCCAAAATTGCGCAAAAGGCTCTTGGACTTTGGTGGTGCTCTAAAGCAATACGCAAAATGGCAATAACTACATGCATTGTGACTTGTTTATGTTTGAAAAAAAAAAAAACATTATTAAAAAAGTTAAAACTTTTTTTTTTCTAATCGGAAAAAAAAATCAATGGTGTCTTTACGCTTTCACTAAGCATTTTAAGAGTAATCTATTAAGATCACAAATAGAACGACAAATGAAACCTTTTTGATGCTCCAAGTAAGTGACTATCTCCCATCAACAACATATAATTTGCAAAGACTACTAAAATGTTTTTTTTTAATTTTTTTAATTTTTAAGTCACTAGGAAGTTTCATAGTTTCACTTAAAATTAAAACTACTAAACAAATCCTTGCTCATACGATTGGCAATGACATAGACATTAGTAACGTTTAGATACCCTTTTTAGCTCTCGTCCAAAGGCTAACGTAAGCAATGCATGTGATTTTTTACACTTGTTTTTTGTACGTTTCAAACGCTAAAAGATTCCACTTTGTTTATGAATTTCGGGGCATGGCTTGTTCTTATTCAGCGCATGAAGTCAGCCCAATGTTCTG
>CAMOHE010050484.1:0-7500 GCA_946598075.1 Artocarpus hirsutus | reverse complement strand
TGAGAGCATTAGAAGTGAGAGAATTAAGAGAGAGAAGATGAGTGAGAAGGGATTTATCTCCATTTTTTTTTTCTTCTGTGAGAATTGAACTGAATGTTGGGGAAGATGTATTGTTTGTTAGAGCATTTATAGTGCTTGAAAATGTAATGGCGGTGGTAATCGGCTGTGTCATGTGTTGCTATTAAATTAAAACCTCAAAGTAATATAAAAAAAAAGTAGAATTGCTTTATACCTAGCTAGCTGGCTAACTAATTCACGCTCCATCGAAAGTTGTGTCGCACGGTTCATATAGAGTCATATACACTTGACATTTCTTATCTGGGCACTAACACTAACCTTTTTATTTTTTATTTATTATTGTTTAGGTTTTGAGCATCGCAGACTAGTAAGGAAGAAAAGCATTGCTGCTATGTACTATGTGACGCAGTAGAATTAGGAAAGATACTGTTTTATCTCCTTAGAGGAGAAAACCTCCAACTAGAAGAAAAAAACTCAAACTTGCATTCAATTCTCATATTCTAGTCTCATTATTACAATAGCTAATGAGGCTATTTATAGCCTTTTAACAAAATAACGACTTATACTTACTAAAACAAACAACAGACAAGACAAATAATGTCAAACTAATAACAAAGTAAGGATAAAATATAAAATTAATTAATATAGCTAAATTCTTCGGCAACACTTCACCCACTCTATGAGAAGAAATCGACCTCGAGTTCATTAGAAGCACATGGAATGAACATAATATAGCAAGTGGCACAACTAGTGAAATGGACTCCCTATTTGGCTTGTGGGAGTGGTAGACTCCAACCGAAAAGTCCTGTTGTAGCACTTTCCAAATCCACAATGGTACCGAAACAATTGTCCAACAAAAAACCAAACATGCCTAAGCTTTTTGTAATAGATGTCACCTTTCCCTTATGGCAAAAGATAGTGTTTTACTGGTTTAAAATGGACAGAGAATTCGAAAACCCACCTAAAAAAAACCCTGAAAAAGGAAACCTCTAACTAAGAGAGAAAACACTTAAACTTGTATTTAATTCTCAAACCGTAGTCTCATTATTACAATAGCTGATAAGGTTATTTATAGCCTTTTAACAAAACGACAACAAATACTTGCTAAAACAAACGACAGACAAGAAAAATAATAACAAACTAATGACAAAGCAAAACTAAAATATAAAAATAACTAACATAGCTAAATTTGCCGCATCAACATGTCACTTTAAATCAATTCGGGTACGATAGTAGGATAAAGTATTTGGAGATTTTTTTTTTCGGTGGGCATTAAGAGTATAACCTAATCTATGTTTGGTAAGTAGGAAAAAGTAATTTGACTATGTTTAATGATCTGAAAACATATATTACCGGTAGGTAATCTGACTAGAGAAGGACTCAAAGAATAAATATGCCAAACGCTATAACATTTGAATCACTAGCCATAACAATTAGAAAAATATCTGGGGCATTACGAGCCAGTGCTAAACCTTGCGACTAACAAAATATAAACCAAGAAAGGATTTCACTAGCTTAATCCGGGCAAAGGATTTGAAAACCTACGTAAGAAAAAGCCCTTCAAAGGAGAAAGCTCCAACTAGGAGAGAAAACACTCAAATCTTTTATTCAGTACTCAACATTTTAGTCTAATAATTATAATTAGCTTATAAAGGTATTTATATCATTCTAGCAAAACGATAACTAGTAATCATTACATTAAACGACTAAATAGATAAATAACGATAAACTAATAACAAAATAAAGCCAAAATATATAAACCTCTATTATAGTGATAATTTCCTACATTAGTTCACCCCGTCTATGAAAAGAACTTGTCCTCGAATTTGGAAGAAATACACAAAAATGAACTTGTTTTAAGTGAATCCACTAGAGTACTAGTTATCATTTTGTTAGAGGGATATAATAAGCTAATTGTAATATTTAGACTAGAATATTTAGTGTTGAATACAAGACTTAAGTGTTTTTTCTCCTAATTTGAGGGGCTTTTTTTTAGATGGGTTTTTGAATCCTTTGTTTGAGTTAGGCTAATAAAATCTTTTCTTTTCCATTCGGTTGCGTCAAAGATTTATAATGACTAATAATCATTAATATATCACCAAATGATTGATTGATGACAAATAGCATTTTTCTTGACATTCTAGTCTATATGATTCAATAGTTAGCTTGCTAGGACCAAAAACTAAGAAGAGCCGCTTTTGCACAAACATATAAACATGCGTGGTGGTAATTGCATCTGCTAAACTAGAAGTCTAGAACCATAAGCAAGAGATTTATAGACTCCCATGTAGTCTACTAAGATAAGTTTTGGTAACGACCAAAAAAATGTCATCCCCGTTGTTCAGAGTTCTAAATCTTAAATTTTTATTAGATCTAGTATATAGGCAAAACTTATTATAAAACAAACACTTTTGTTTTTTAAAGGTAGGATTAATGTCTTTAACGGTTAGCAATTCTATATCACTTACAATAAATTTTTAAAGTAAACACTTGTAAATTAAACCGTTAAAAAATTAATCTAACTGTTAAACAGCAGCGCCTACTTGTAGGACAAGAATTCATATCTTATCGTAAGTGCTTTTTTGTATATTTATGAACTACAAATTGCTCTATTTCAATGTGATTTAATATTCAGAAATATGTGGATAATTTATAAGCTTGGGTGCATGACATGGTGGCGTTGTCATAAATGTGTTGTACTACTCAAGACTGTCCAACTCGAAACCAAGCTGTGAGACTCGAATTAATTAATGGCTACTTCTATACATAGGCCTCCCTCATACTTCAGAGGTTTCGTTTATGTAGTGTGAGATGACAAGACCATGTTACTCCCGTGCAAAATATAAATATACAAAGAAGTTGGAGGGTGTGTTTAAGTGATTAAGTAGAGGGCATGCTATTCGGCTCCGACTTTAAAAACCGCAAGGCTTTGTGCTTGCACATGGGAACGGGTCTCGATATTTAGAAATGTTGAGACCCGCTAAAGACCTCAAGGCCCGACATTAGGATAGAGGAGTTGTGGGGTTCCGAAACTCAGAGCCCTCAAAGCGTCTTCGTTGATAGAATAATTAGTGTTTGTGAATGTTTTGGAAATAGTTTAACATAAAAAAGGCATATAAAGAACAAAGAAGAGTACTTGTGAAAAAGATCTTAAAAGATTTTACGTAATTTGCACTATATGCATAGGTTTAATTGCCAAACTGATTCAATATTTACACTCGACTATTTGATGTAAGATTTTTTTTTTTTTAATTTTTTGCAGGGCATGCTGTATATTTTCTCAATTAATTAGCTAACTAATATGAACATATTACATATTGATAGGATGATCAAAATTTACAGTGCATTTAATGTGTTCATAATTTAATATTTTGTTCTCTTTTTTTGAGATAAGCCTTTTAGATAATGTGAGGGTATTATGTATATATTGTTTTATATTGTCAATTGTATTATAGTCATTCGTTTGTGTTACCTGAGGGTTTTTTGAAGTACCTAAGGGTTTATTATATTGTTGAGTTACCATAAATTTCTATTAAATGACCCAAAGAGGTTTGTGTTCCACCGTAAATTAAAAAAAGTTAATGAGATAAATGATCTAATTATATTTATCAAAATATGACTATAGTTTGTAAATATTCTATATATGTATTAAAATAATATCATTAAAATAATTACTATGTAATTATATAATAAAAAATTTGATATTATTAAAAAAATTAGTATGTTATTGAATATATTTTAAAAATATTCTAAATATTGTACTAAATTTTAATTTTGTAACGACAATTCGGTCATACTTTGTAATTTTTTTTCATTAAAAAAAGGCATAGAAATTATTGGTTTGTATTTTCTTGGGATTTGTGCAAGAATGGCCGATTATAAAGTGTTTTTAGAGAAAAAATGGAAGAAGTTTTCTGAAATTAATTAAATAGCCAAATTTAACAAATTAGTAGATCTTAAGTCTGTAGTCACGTCATCGAAGTCAAGCAAAGAGCAGGCACTGGTAATGCGCAAGGAGGAGGCGCTGGAGTTGCGAGAGGAGCAAGCATCACCGCTAGAGTTGTTCCTACTGCCATCATCTTGTCCAAAAATCACCGACGCTGTCTCACCGCGTGTTCACCATCGTTGTCAGGGAAAGAGAAGGAGAAAGGAGAGAGATTTTGACCATCTGAAAATCGCGAACAAATTTTTTAAGGTGGGTGTTAAACCCAGCTACCCACTGTATTTCTCTATTTTCCTTAAGAAGTTAGACTTGGTATATAATTTTCTTTTGAGAAAAGGTTTTTGAGTTATATTTTTATCTAACATGGTATGAGAGCAAAGGTGCAAATATAAAGACTTGAACCTAGAATCTAAAGCAAATAATCATTCAACCCTTTAATGTCAACATTTGTTATTTATATTCAGAATAAGTACACAACACTTCTCAACAATTCGTATAAATTTTTTTTCAACAAAAGAAGTCTTTAATTTTTTTAGTTAGTTTTTATTTTATATGGTATAATCACAAATTACAATGCTTAATACTCTCTCCTCATAAACTGGACCATGATGATGAGGATGCCATAGAGATTGATGACTTTTTTCAAAAAGAAAATAACATATTTGTGTCAAAAGGAAAAAAAGTAATTACTGATAACAAGAAGCAAAATAATTACCATAGGTTAAGGAGTACGAGTAAAGTGTCAGGAGATTGATGTCGTTTTCGGAATCGGGCATTTGTTACGAGGCTTCAGGTAGACACATCAAATGTCGGGTTCAGAAGGACGACAGGAGAGTTGTTTAATGTCGTTTCAAGTTTCAATAGCGAAATTGGGCCTTGAGGATGTTTTTGGAGCGGGAGAAAGTGGAAAATAGATCCAAACTTGTAACGGAATAAAAATTAATAACTCAACTTTAAAACAAAGCTAATAAATAAGTAAAAAAAATATAAAAACACATTTATTAACTAATTAAGTTAAAAAACAACCTCCATGTAATTATTAACATTTTTTTTATTTGTCTTTTTTTTTCTTCCTTTTTTTGTCACCCTTCCCTCCCTGTTCCTCTTTCTGTTTCCCTCCCCGTTTCTCTCTCATCCCTCTGTTTCTAATTCGTTGTAGCTGTTCGTCCGAGCCGCGTGGAAGGAGAAGCGCCGAAGTCATTAGGCCATGATTGTAGGAGCTACGTCGAAGTCTAGAGGCCATGAAGATCGCAGGAGACTGTCGGAGTCGTGAGGCCATGAAGATCGCAGAAGCTCCGTCGGAGAAGCTGCTGGAGTCATGCAGCCGAAATCGAGCGAATATCACAAGAGCTCCAGAAGCTGTCGGAGTTGCACGAGATCACGCAGAGGAAGACACCGTCGTCGCGAAGGGAAGCGCCAGATTCGTCACTGGAGTCACTCGAGGTCGCCGAGTCACCATGGGAGAAGTTGCCAGAGTCGCCAAAGATTGCTGAAATTCTGCTGGGGCTGGAGAGAAAAGAGGAGGAGAGAAGAGGAGAGAGGAGCGAGAGGAGAGAGAAAATAGATTTAGGTTTTTTTTTTTTTAAAGAGACGAAGAAGATGATGGGAAAATTGGAAATTTTGATGTTTAAAAAAATCAAAAATTATAAAAATGTTATATATTTTAATATTTATAATTTACTTATATTAAGATTGAAAAGTAAATTATTTTATACAATTTCCATTTCAAAACCACATGGTGTGGGAAAGAGGGCCGTTGTTCTTCTTCACCCAGAGTCATTGGTTATAAGCATCAATTGTTCCCAAATTACGATGCAAGTTTTCACTTCTCAAAGATGTTACTTATTTAGATAGAAAAAAGGTATCTCATCCTATATTTGTACCACTTCCAATTGGGAAATTATATTTTCAAAGCTTTGAATGAATTGTGGATAACGCACTTGGTGTGCATTTTTTGGAATGAATTTTGAGTCTTCTTCCTCTTTTTTTTTTTTTTTTGAGTGAATAAGAATTATAATGATGAATTGTTTTAGTTAGCCAAAAGATATATATTACTCGTCAGTTGACAATTAACATGAGCATAAGAGACTTAACCGTGTTTATGAAACGGGGAAAAGTATAAAAGAATAATTAAGACATGTTTTAATGGGTTTTTCTTGAGAAAAGAAATAAAACAATTTATGAGTTAAATTTTTATTAACATGGTATCAAAGCTTTGTTACTAAGATTCGAACCTACATCCTTATTTATCTCATTCTAATACCGTGCCAAATAATCATCTAACCCAAGAACTCAACAAGTTAACTACACAGAAAAATATTCTTTCTCTAGGTAAACTTAGATTGAGTTTCAATTGCTAGGTATATTGGAGAAATAAAAAGAGTATAAAATTAAGAATTCGTACACGTAAATTATAATATAGCTTTTCTTTATTTATTTTAAATGAGTATTCTTGAAACCCCTTAAACTAGAAAACGTATTAAATCTATTAAATAATTTTTATTTTCACTACAACACGGATTAAAAAAAATTAACATAAAAATGTTTTATGAGAGGGTTAACAAATCCATTGTACAGCTGCGAAGCTTCGAACCTCAAACAAATTAATAATTACAACTTGTCCAATAAAACTAGATAAATATAGAGCTAATAAACTTGTTTTGAGTTTTTAAGAACACGTTTAGGTTGGACCACCATTCATAGGGTATTTGAAAAGGTGGTGAAAACTGTTGGTTAGAACCACTTTTATTGCAGCATGTGAGAGTTTTATACTGTAGTAATTTATTTATTTTTTTTACTATAACATATGAGAGTTTTACACTATTTATAACTAAATTTGTGGTAAGAATCACTCAGTCAAAACTTTTTGCTGCAATCATTTTAGCCAAAAAGTAGAATTCAATTGTTCAAAACTTTTTTGTGGTTTAAAACTATGAACCAAATGTCATAAATGTTGAAAAAGAGTTGAATCAAATTTAAGCAGATTGATCTTAAATTTAACAAAATTTATGGTAAAATAGGCATACTAAATTAAACATTGTATTAACTTTTCAATAGTTTGACTAATGACTTAAAACAATTTTACATCTTGCACTATAAATTTTTAATGTAGACAATCATAAAGTTGAAAAGTTAATTTAATGGTTAAATTAATAAGACCTACCATTAGAATCAAAATAATTGTTCTACATAAGAGCTCCTTTTAAATTTAACCTATCAAATCAACCAAAAGCTTAAAATCAACAAATCCAACTCAGGTTGATTTAGGTTGGGCCTTATAAAAAGACAACAAGAAAAAAGTACCAGTTATGAACATGTGTAATCTTTATAATAATCAAGTTTTAGAGGCTTTATCTTAAATCCGATATGGGATTAGTTCAATATACACAACTTTCTTTGTTGAAAAAGTCAAAGTCTTGCATATATATTTGTGTCATTTTTTAATTTGTTAAAATATAAGATTCAATATTAATTTTTTTTCCTACATATATAAATTGTCACATGTAAACAAATTAAAATTTACATAAATATACAAACAA
>CAMOHE010050483.1:54433-86331 GCA_946598075.1 Artocarpus hirsutus | reverse complement strand
AAAAAAAAAAAAAAAAAATCATAAACAAACATGTGGTAAGCTATATAACTTTTTGTTCGATACGCACGATAATGCATTATATACCTTTTAAAATTTTATAGCATCTTTAGATTTAAAAATCACATTATATTATTGTTTAAAGATGGCATAAATATCGTCAATTTGATTTAAAACTTGTTATAAAAAACCTAATCTACTATTACTATTGTATATGTGCACGACCAAGGTTAGTGTTGTGCTTTGGATTCTCAAAAAGTCTAACAAGAGGTTGAAAAAAAAAGAAAAAAGAAAAAAGAAAAAAAAAGACCACTATACGTATGATAGAGTACGTGACGGCCGATTCCAAATATTTTGATTTGATTTGTATTTTTGGATTGTGTGATTTGAATTTGTATTCAAAATGACATTTGGATGTGAGTTAAATTGCTAATTTAAATAGTGAAAAAAATGAAATTTGTGTTGCATAGGTAGTGGAAAAAAGTTTTTGATTTACTAACAAATATAACAAAATCTTAATATTTTTGATGTTGAAAAAATACAATATGGATATTGATTTATTACTATATTCATTATAGATATAACGAAAAAAGAATTGTTTTAATCATATATCAATTGAAAAAGTTATAATTGTGTACTATAGCATTTGGATTCAAATCTTAAAAATTTAAAGGGGGAGCAAAACTTGAATTTTACACTTAAAACTCAAGTAAGATTTGAATTAAAATTTGAATATTGATGCCACCAAAGGCATATTTAAGTCCATTCTAATTTTTTGGAATCCAAATAAACAATTGAATCCACAAATCAAATGCAAATCTTCACATCCTGTGATGAATCGCAAGGAAACGAGACAATAAATATAGCTTGTTTGGGAGAGCGGTTAGAATTGAAGTTGTTGGTTTACAACTGTAAAATATGAGAGCTTTACATTATAACAATTTAGTGTAGCTTTTAAGAGGTTTATTCCAGTTCTAACCAGACTCCCAAACAAGCTTATAGGATGTTTGGTACTTTAGTTGTAATTGAAGTTTTAAGTTTAAGAACTGTAGCATACGAAAGCTTTACACTATAGTAATTTTTTGTTTTATCTTTTATTGTAGTTGCTAAGGATTGTATATTGTTTACAGTTGAAACTGATAAGCTGAAACTCAAGTGTCAAATGGACAATTAAACTTTACACCTTATAATAGTGTTAGATGTAAAATTAGCGTTAGGGTTTATATGTGTAACTACACATGCAGTCTTTTATTATCACCACCGTCTCCATAACATTAAACAAAAAAATAAAATAAAAATAAAAAAAATCTAAAAAAACACTTGAGTTGGAGAACTTTTAGATTTTATGAAATGTTTACTTATATTGATTAAGGAATGAAAATTAATCCACGAGAAAGATTGAGGAATGAGGAATGAGATTGACAATCTCATACCTTCTTAGGTTTGGGACTCTTAACTCCAATGCAGTATTAAATTACCATGTTTTCTTAATTTACTTATATTATTGATTAAAAAGAATATAAAAGATGCATAATTATAACCTAAATATGCGTTATTTACCTAACACAATTAATCTAATAGAATTGACTTTATTATAATAAATGTACACTTTATTTTTTTGTGAAAATTAACAATTAATTAAAACGTTAATTTTTAGGGTAAATAGTTTAGTTGGTCTCTAGCCTTTTTAAAAAGTTGTAGTTTGGTCCCGACCTTTTTTTTTTTTTTTTTTTCAATTTATCGAGATCTAACCTTTTAGATTTGGTGCTAAAGGACCAAATCCATCGACGGATGTCAATTTAGACGTCACGTGAGAAAGCACACTTAGTCTATTTTGGACAAAAAAATAATATGCCCTCATCCTCTCTGGCAATTTTATTTGAAAAAAAACAAAAAAATACGGGGAAAAGAAACAATAGAAACATTATAAAACTCTCTCTTCATCTCGTCCTTTCCAAATGAAAAAAAATCTAGATTATGTGGGATGTGAAGGCCGATTGAAGACTCTGTTCTGTGATTTCCACTGACAATGATGGCGATTCAGCAGTCTAATATTAGTCTCCAACGAAACAAAAAAATATGACAAATTAGTCTCTTGAACCATATCCATTTTTTAATGCGGACAACAAAACCCATTAATATTCTTCAAATATTATCTAGATTTTTACTAAATACAACAAAACACACCAAAACAACAAGGATAACAACAATTATTTTGCAAAAACTTAATCTACGAGCTATAAATCAAGGAAGACAACAATCTTGATATCTCATTTGGACTTTCATTCATGAATCCTCTACAACAAACCCAGAATAATCATCATAGATCTTACATACATTGGCACTTAGAATATGTATTATATCATTGTGTCATAACCTGTATTATCAACCAAAGTATCAAATTTGTATTATATCGTCATGTCATAACCCGCATTACTAAGTTGGTTCCTTTTCCTCATGTTTGGTGCGTACTTGTGTAAAATGCAGCTGCAGCATTTGTCGTTTGGCACAAATGCCACCTCATATGTGTGGGGGTATGTTTGGTTAGTAAGGGAAAGAGAGGGTTATTTTGGCAAAACGACTGCATTTGGAAATGAAAAATGAAATTAAAAATTTCCCACCCAAAGCCCAAAAGTAACCGCCATTTGGTGACAAGCAATTCAAAAAGAACAGAAGCCCTCCACAAATCAGTGCCTATTTTTCATTAAAAACCCAAACCCCATCGTTTTCCCTCTCATTTTCTCCGCTCTCTCTACAGTTCTTTCAGGTCTCTCTCTCTATCTCTTTCTCTCTCTACTTTTTGCTCTGAAAATTTCTCGATTAGCAGGCCTTTTGGTTTTCATTTGTTCTATTCCGTTTTCTCTGGTACAATTTTTTTTTTCTTTTAGGGTTTTAATTGCTGGGTTTTGGGGGAGAAATTCTTGTTTCCAGATCTCCAGATCTCTTTGTTTTCGTGGAGATTTAGAACGAGTGAAATTTTTGTGTATCTACTGCCGTTTTGAACGGATCTGGATTTCATCTTTTTTTGTTCTTGCGAAGTTAGTTCTCATTCGGTTTTTTAGTTTATTGGTTTTGAAATCTCTCTCTGTTTCTCCATTTCCTTCAAATTTTTTTTAGAAATTCTCTGTTTTGAAATCTTTTTAAGCGTCATTTCCGTTTGAATTTTCTGGATAATTTTAATAGGTAAGAAATGGTGGGAAAAGGTGGCAAAGGGCTTTTGGCAGCGAAGACCACAGCTGCTAACAAGGACAAGGACAAGGACAAAGATAAGGACAAGAAGAGGCCTATTTCTCGTTCGTCCCGTGCCGGTATCCAGGTAGAATCCTTTTTTCTTTTTGTTTTTGTTTGTAATTTTTCTTTTCCATTTATTGGATTCGTTGCATGCGTATTTTGTTGCCCCTTTTGTTTTGTTTTGTTTTAATATAATTATTTATTTTCTGTAGTTTTGTATTGGTATAGTAGCGTGGTTTTAGTTAACTTCGGGTTTTTTTTTTTTTTTAACCTTAAAATATGCCTTATCTGTTGTGGTTATAGGGGACCGACTTACAATTCTGTTGAATGGGATTTCACAGCACAAAACCGGTCAAATCGACCTCAAAAAAAAAAAAAAAAAAAAAAAAGAGAAAAAACACCCGTTAAATCCTTAGTGTTAATTTTTAACCAATAAATTATTGGAAGAATAGAAAGCCCATATTAATTTCGGTCTAAATTATTCCATTTTATTTTGTTAAAAATTGCTCTCCATGGCATCTTTTATTAGAGCAAAAATTGAAATATAGCGAACTTTTTATATCATTTTAGCAATAGCAAAATTATGTACAACATTCTAAAGTTTTTGGTATGATTGTTAAGATTATGTTATATGTCTAACTTACCTTTTTGTCCACTTTAAAAATACTGGCCTAGTCTTGGATGTGCTGAATTACTATATGTAAAAGTGCGAATGTTCCAAGCACTGTAAAACATGCACTGATTTGCATGTTTAATGTGCATTGTTCTAAGGATGATCATTCCATATTTTAGTAGTTCAGTTCTGAATTGTTAACCACATGTTTATGTTTAGCTCATTAACCCAGTTTTGTTTTCACACGTGAGTTCAGTTTCCGGTGGGTCGGATTCACAGGCATCTGAAGTTGAGGGTCTCGGCAAATGGCCGGGTTGGGGCCACTGCTGCTGTTTACTTGGCCTCAATTCTTGAATATCTGACTGCTGAGGTTCTTGAGCTTGCCGGCAATGCAAGCAAAGATCTGAAGGTGAAGAGAATCACGCCAAGGCATCTTCAGCTGGCTATCAGGGGAGATGAGGAGCTTGACACACTGATCAAAGGTACCATCGCTGGAGGAGGTGTCATTCCTCACATTCACAAGTCCCTCATCAACAAGACCTCTAAGGACTGATTGTCTGATAAGCTCTTTCATTGTCTCTGAATTTGTAGGGCTGTTTTAACTTAAGGGAACTTTATGTTTTATCATGTATGTGTGATTATATCTCTCCTTTTTTCCTTTGCTACTGATGGATGCCATTGTGATAGATGGCTAGGTTGATTAGTGTACATGGGTAAATACAGTTTATTGCCCCTTTGCACTGGTATCTATGTTTAGGATTTAGCAACTTCGTTTGTTGGATAGCTTTGAGTTTTAACATTTGACCATGGTATTCTCTGTACCTCTTTTTTTTTTATTTCAACTGTGTCTAATCAACTTGTGTTTATGTCTACATTTTCGTTTGCTCATTTTGATTCCCGTCCTATGTTCCAGTGAAAATTGATTTGTGTTCATTGTTATGTTTTTTGGGACTTGAAGTAGTTGCATTACACGAAGTAATTTTTTTTTATACATTTATCTTTTTATATCTTTTATTTTATGTTAATTCAAAAAATATATTGAGTTTTTGATCTTATTGAATGTATGCTTTTAGATTAAATTTATATTGTATTTTAATTAATTGTTGATTTTGTTTTTAAAATGAACAAATTATTCTCAAGTAAGAGAGAAAAAACATTAATACTTTTAGAAAATAACAAGAAAATAAAAAAAATTTATAAAACACATTTTTAAGGTATTTAAGGCTTGTTTGTTTTGAGTATTATTTAAACTCAATAGATTTAAATTTAGATTCGAATATCAAAAATTTTTTGAATACGTGATTGTTTTCTTGAAAATTTAAATCTTTTGAGTATTAAAATTTTAAGTTTTCATTCCCTTTTAAACTTTTAATATTTTAATATTTTTGTTATAGTAAAAATTAAAATTTTTTCTCTTATACTTGAGGAAAAAAAATCATATATTTTTTATTTGATATTTAATTGAGATGATTTTTTTTTTTTTGTATTATGTTTTTAGTGAAGAGAGGAATAAATTAAGATTTATATTGTATATTTTTTAAGATTATTAACATTAAGATTTTATTAAATTTATTAATAAATTAAAAATTATTTTCACTATCTTTTTAAACATAAATTTTAATTTTGTTTCAAACTTAAATTAAAATTTAAATGCACATCTAAATACAAATTCAAATAACAATTCAAATAATTAACTTAAGTTTCAAGTTAAATCATACTAATTTAAATAAAATTATTAATTTGAATTTATTTATCAAACGAACCCTTCATATATTTTTGAAGTTAGTTTTTTAAGTTTTAATTCAAAGGTATGTTGTGCAATTTTTTGGTTAGAGTAATTTTATTTAATCTTGTTACTAATGAAATAGTGAGATCTAGTTTATAAAGTATATTATATATTAGATTGAGATTTATAACTTTATAAGTAGTAAAGTTATAACTATATAAGAATGAAAATGATTTTTTTTGTTAAAATTGAAGATAAAAAAGATATAAATTTGTATATTAAATTTAATCTTAAAATTTATTCGAGGAAATAATAATGTTTAAATAAACTTAAAATACAATATAAAAAGAGATAAATAACCCTCCTAAAAGAAAATGCACAGCAGGCCCAAGGGGCCATCACTTTGCTAAAAGTTGGATTGTCAGAAAATGGACAACGGGAAATCCCATGAAAGGGACACAATCACGTCTAATTACTGCAGAAGCAGCCCAACTTAGAATGGATTGGACTAATTGTTGATGCTTATATCTTGATAAGTGTTAAGTAGCCAATTAGCAGGTCACTTAGAATTAGATTAAAAATTTAAAATGAACTTCTGAAGGTAACCAATTTGTATCTGGTAGATGCTGAAGTGAAAAAGGGATAATGTCTAAACACGATTAAACCAAGATAAAATTCTAGGGGATTTACCTACTGTTATCTTATTAATTGACTGTCCACTTCAATTTTGTCAGAGTTCAGATTTTGATTGTAGCTTATTCGAATTGGCATTCCTTGTTTACAGTTCTACACTTCTATTCGTTTCTTAGGCAAAAAAATTGTTTTAGCTTGGGAAGGAAGTTCTGTTGGCCAGTAATCACTCTTTGAACTTGAACCAACTTTTGTGCTTGATGCCTCTTTATCTTAATTCTTTAAAGACTGAGGCTCATACCTATTAGTGGCCTAAGTTATAATCTTTGTTTTTAGTTTGTTGGGAAACTATGACTCCGTTTGATAGTGTTTTTATTTTGATTTTTGTTTTTAAAAAAATTTAAAAATGAAATTGTTTTGAGAAATGTGCCAATATTGTTTTTAAAATAGTGTTTAGTTGTATACATTGACATGTTTTTAAAAACAAATATTAATAATAAAAAAATTATTAAAAAAACAAAGAGGAAGAAATTCCTCTCCTTTAGTGGGTTTTCAAGGAAGCTTCTTCTCTTCCTAACTCTAGTAGTTTATGGACGCCGGTGTCAATGGCCATTGACGACCCATCCCTCACCCTCGACGGCCATCGACAACCTAGACGGCCAACAACAACTCCAAGCCAACACACCTCTCTCTCATTCTTTCTTTCTCTCACACTGGGTGTCTCGTGGAGGCCGATGCATGCGGTCATAGGATGACGAGGGTTGCTTGAAATTCCTCTCCTTCATCAGGTTGGTGGTCTCAACAGTGAAGGGTCGTGGGTCTAAGGAGCGACAGAGGAGACGGTGTGGGTGATGCTTGGGGCCCGGGACAGCGTGGTCAAGGGTGGCCTAGGACGGCATCATTGCTGGGCTTGCCAATGGTGACTAGGCTTGCCGACGAGGGTTGCGTTCGGTGAGGGTCACTGGGATGTCGACGATGGCTTGGGGGGCGGCTTTGGGTTCGCTGGTGAGGGATGGGTGCCTTGGGTCGCTAGGTCATCACCGTGCTCTGGTTGGGTGGCCTCGTGATCGCTGGTAGATAAGGGCGATGATGGGGTAGTTTTGGGTCGATTACAATGAAGAAGGAAGAAAAAAAAAATGAAAACAACTTTATTTTGTTTTCAAAGTTTAAAGAAATTTTGGGTGTTTTCAAAACAATTTTCATTTTTATTTTTCAAAACAAAAACCCAACAAGTTTTTAAATTCATTTTCATTTTTTGCATTTTTGAAAATAGGAAAACATATCTCAAAAAAGTTACCAAACACCCCTTATAATTTTGGGTTATATCGTGCCTCAGTTAATAGTAGATTTTTACTTTAATGACCAAGTTATTCTTACATAAAAGAAATAAAATATTCAAAATTTTAAAAAATAAGAAGAAAACAAAAATATTCCATACATATGAAGTCAAAACTCTAGTATAAAGTTTTTTTAAGGTTTTTAATATTTTTTTTTAATTTGAAGATATTTTGGGTAATTTTTAGTCAAAATTGAAGATTGACAGAGAAAAATGTATAAATTTGTGTATTGAATCAATTATAAAGGTATACATTTGATAATATCAAAAATCAAAATATAATATTTAAATAAACCTAAAATACAGATATAAAAAAGTAAATAACTCTAATTTCAAAATCCAACAGAAGGCTTTTTATTATAGGGCAACTTGCAATTTTTTGTTTATTTAAATCCCACTTTTTTTCCTCTCTCTTCAGAAAATACAAACAGTACAGGCACAGATAGCTTGGTCCATTTACAAGGGTTAGATCCGGTTAAGCATTCATTTTGGGACCATGTTCGTGTAATTGATCATATTGAACAGTGTAGCCCAACTTCTAGTGTTTATTTCTAAACCTTGTTTTATGTCCATTTTTGCAAAGATTAGTCATCTACTAATAGAGATTACTTATAGTTAAAATTTTAGGAGCCAATCTCAATCACCATCTTCAATCTGCGTTTCTTTTTTTGGGATTTATTCAGCTATTTCGCTAGGTTAACCTGGGCTCTAACGTGGTAGTATTTCAGTATTCTTTTAGCAAATCCTAGCCTAGATTGGCAAAAATATTAAATTACTGTTTTTCCCTCTCCATAATGGGTTTCTATCATGAGAACACAACTCTAAATGGAGCCAACTTGATAGCACGATTGACACAAAATTGACTTGAACTATTAATATTTATTAAAAAATATAGGCAAATAATTTTTAAAATAATGAATTTAACAAAGTTATTTAAAACGAAATAAAAAAATGTAATATTTATTTATAAAGTAAAATATAAATAAGCATATCAACTAAGTAAAGTAACACTTGTATTGTTTATATTAATTGTGACAATACAAATTTAAGTAATCTTTTCACTAAACAAGTGACAAGCGGCTTGACTTAAACTTGATACAAAAATTTAGAATGACACGAATATGACCCAAATTGCCATCTTTTTTTTCTTTTTTTGTTTGGCTGTTTGATTGTTTTGATTTAGATCCACTGGTGGGTAGAGTGATTTATTTATTTATTTATTTTTACAGTATAGTTAGTTATTTAGATCATAATATGTACCAACATATGCCAATATCATAGAACGTTCCAAAGAGAATCAAATGTCTTACATATGTATTTATTAGGACGGAAGATTTGAACTCTATATTGTACATCTCAACAAGGTAAGGTGAATTTCCCACTAAGCTAACTCGACCACTTAAATTTGTTTTATGTTGAACAGCTGTTGTTTATTTATTTATGTTTTCCTCCCTTAACCCTCCTATTTACCCTTTGCAAAGTTGGATTAGGATTATTAATGAACATTTTTGCAATGGCAAGAAATTTCTAAATATGTACCATATTTGTGGATGTGCCTTTTCAAAATATGTACAAATTAAGGTGTACATGGGCAAAATAAATTGAATTATTGGCATTGTTGGCAACCACATGCTTGATCTTTCTAAACAAGGAAGAACAAGAAACATGTTTTTGGTATCCGTTTATTTATTTATACTCAAATTTACCAGGCCAACGACATTGATAAAGTGTTTGGAAATTGTCCTTAGGAATAAAATTTCCAAACTAAAAATTGTAACGTGTGGGAGCTTTACATTGTAGCAACTAAAAGTTTTAGTTAAAACTGATTTTATCAAATATCTTATTTTGTTGTAACATATAAAAACTTCATATATTAGTAGTTTTTACTATGTAGTTGGAACGGTTGCTAAACACACCCACCCTTATCTTAGAGCAATAGATTTGAAAAAGAATTGGATTTATCAAAAAAATAAAATATCTCTTCAATGTTACCTTCTTAAATTTATAAAAGGTGGCTAATATATTTTATTAAAATTGGCTCTTCGTGGATTCCCAAGAGACCATAACAAACAAACGCAACCAAAAAGGCATCTTTCGACCAAAGAAAAGAAAAATATGCTTCAAAGAGTTCGATGTGTTCAAGATTCCATACTAAAGAATCTGTCCATATATAGCATAGACTTCTTCCCTTTCAAAATGCTCAAACATGCACTCTTCTCTTCTCTTCTCATCATCAACAACTAGTCTCTCTTATTTTGTTTACACCAATCATTGATAAACATACAAAAAAAACAACCCTAAGTTTAGCTTTATTCAAATCTTTCTCTTTAGTCATATATGGAAGTAACACAACTTCTACAAACCAAGAGCCTTTGCTCAACTTCCTTGCCTCACCATAGGCTTACTGTGCCTCGCCCTAAACGACAGCCAATTGTCGGGGTGCTTACGCAACCGGCGGATGGTATCAGTTTAAGGCCGCCGGCAATACCAACTGGAGTGGCCGAGAAGGCCGGTCCTTACAATGATAGCTGGTTCGATCGGATTGCCGTTCACCATCTCTCGCAAAGTGTCCAGGCTGCAACAGGTTCGTCAACTTTTTACGTTTTTGGTGTTTCATTCAATAGAAAGAAAATGTATTCAAAACTTCATACTAAATTATGAATCATATGCAGGGTTGAGAAACAGTAAGACCGGATATGAAAGTTTAGTGGAGGCAGCTACGGCTGCATCAAGGAACTTCGACGCGAAAAAACAGCGTGAACTTGTCATACAAGCTCTTGAGAGAGCTTTTCCAAGGCCAATTCTTTCTCTGGCAAGTGCATGACCCTTTTCTGTCCTCTTTTTTGATCATACAATCATATGTTTTGCTTAGTATTTTTGATGTTTTTAACCTGAGAATCTTTGCCATACAAAGCATTATGGTTTTGGAATTGCTTTTGTCATGTAACTGGTACAATTATGTGTCCAAATGACAGATAAGAACATTGCTGCCGCAATCTAAATTTGCAAGAGAGTACTTTGCCGTCTTCACCACCTTGTTTTTTGCGTGGCTGGTCGGACCCTGTGAGGTACGGGAGATTAGCGCTACAAGGAATTTCTTTCATTTTTTTTGTCAACCTTTTCTCATTGGTCGTACGGCTATACTTTGATCCTACAATAGTAGCCCCACCAACTAGACGCACTTGAATAATTTGAAGCAAATCAAAATTATTTTAGGCTACCCGCCCCTCCCCTTTGTTTGCTAGAAAGGCTAGTGTTCCACTTGTCGCTAGATTTAAAAGGTTTGTAAGGGTAAAGGGTGGGGGTAACCTCGAGGACGCAAGAAATCCCTGCATATCACATCGATCTCTCATGAAGTATATTCGAATGACTCAAAGTTAAGGCCTTATCAAGGAGAACAAGAAGCCTTATCACCCTACCAAAGGACCGGTGGTGTTTCACTTGTACACAAATACTTACAACTTAAAAGAGCCAAAGCCTTTGTCTATTTTTCACACAACAACACAGGATCAAAAGCACACACACATACCAGTAGGCCAGTGAGATGTTTTAATGGAAGTTCAAAACAAAATCTAACAGAAGTCTATCTTATGAATGACAAGGTCCGGGCATCGGAGCTCAATGGAAGAAGAGAAAAAAATGTAGTCCACATAAAGAAATGCAGGTAATTTTCAACTTTCCTTCCATGGTTTCCTTTTTCTTTTTCTTTTTTTTTTTTCTTTTTTTTAGTTCTTTTCACTCATTCAAGGGGTCCCACTTCACCGACCTAAGAGACATTCGCTTCCTAAACCGTTCTTCTCCAATGATTGTGCTGGTGCCGGCCTCTTCTACCCCGTATTTCAGTCAAATATTTTCATCATGACCTTTTAATTGTTGTCATAATCATTTGTTAACACAGAATCACCATTGACACCATAAACACCCCGAATATTATTCTATTATTAATACATTTACTATGTTTTAACAAATTTTACAGGTTTTTAGAGCAAACAAATTGTGTGGGGATGTGCAGTAATCTCTGCAAGATACCATCTCAGACCTTCATAAAGGACTCCCTTGGAGTTCCAGTCAACATGGTTCCAAGTAAGTAAAGACCAATCCGTATTTCATAATATGAAGCACAGTATCTTGCATACCCTAATAGTTGCTCAAGTAATGAAATGAAACAGGAAACTTGTTGCAAGGGAAATATTTGTCCAAGTACCTTCCTAAACTGATATAGTAATGGGAAAAGATCAACAAAAAGGGGAAAAAAAAAAATAATACTTGAAAATTAATAGTACCTGCACTTTAGATGTGGAGTGCCATGGTCATCATGTCAATGGAGGGTCCCATTCGTAAGCCATAGAGGGTGCAAAACCGCAACTAGCTAAGGCATA
Source organism: Artocarpus hirsutus (assembly GCA_946598075.1). Lineage (NCBI taxonomy): Eukaryota > Viridiplantae > Streptophyta > Magnoliopsida > Rosales > Moraceae > Artocarpus > Artocarpus hirsutus. Next base: position 74,419 of record CAMOHE010050483.1, on the reverse strand, counting down.
CCATTTCAGTTGAGAATTCCATCATACAATATTAACACTATAAAAACATAAGATTATTGGAAGAAAGCCGCAACAAAAATAGTCATGATTAAAATCAAGACACCATAATTTTGAATTAAAAATAAAAAAAATAAAGGAACCCTTTGAATTCTTCTGTTCCCCATGAAGCCAATCATTTTTCTGTAACTTGAGCCCTGCAACGTATAATGCTGCCACACGCAGCCAAATCCCACTTAATGGACGCGAACCAATATCAAAAATTGGTCACAGAACCACAAATTAAGTATAAACAAGTTAGTTGATTGAACAGAGATTTTTAATGAACCAAATTAACCAATTTCATCTGATAGAGCTGATGTAACAAGATCTTGCTGTTTATGTGCAGACTTCGAAGATATGAGCTGTGAGATGATATTTGGTCAGGATCCTCCAGCATTGTTGGATGATCCAGTGTTCAAGCAACCATGCTACAAATTATGTAATAACTTAAAAACACATTTTCTTCATTGGCACAGCATGCTCAACAGAACTTAATTGTAGTACCACATATTAAATTTTGAGACCTAATTTGGTCATATGTAATTAACGCAGGCAAAGCAAGCCGAAAGCGCCATATGAACTGCTCGAGCTAAAGGGAAAGAATGTGGTCTACGGATCATGTTCGTAAGAAAGATGGGCAATTTTGATTCAACTTCCTTCTATAAAAGATCTTTCTGTCCATACCACAAAAATGTTAATTATTTATCGCCAAATAAGTTCCATGTTCACTATGTGCTCCTTGTAGTTTGAAAAAAATTTTATGAGGGACTCAAGGAACGAGGGAGGGATGAAGAAGAAGGGTAACAAATGCAAGTGAACTTTGTAGATGAAAATTGTAGTGATGAGACGAACTTAGGAAAGTTTTGTCCTTGAGATCATAAAACTGGTAAAAAAAAAAGAAGGGGGCAGTTTTCTCTTGATTTCCATTTAAATATTGCAATGGAACAGCTTCAAGTATAATGAAATAATAAAGAAGAGTTGGTGTAAATTCTAACATTAATCTGGTCAATACTATCTCTGCTGGAAAAGGGAAAAAAAAGGGGCCTTGTTTGCAAGATTTTGCAACAGTTGCTGAAACACAATCTGTTGATGCTGAAAAATAATCAACAATAATCCTCACCAATCACTCTCGGTTTTCACAAATTAATGCAGTAAAAACGTAAAAGAAAAGATGAAAATAAGAAGACATGCGAATTTATAATAGTTCACTATTCGATGAGCTATGTCTACTGTATTTGTTCTTATTAGAAAATTTATATACAATACACTCAAGTTCTCCAGAGATGAATAGAATGGAGATAGTTTGTTTGATCTTGGAGAGGGGAGTTCTTCTCTTTGTTTTGGTTGTTTTTTCTACTGGTCTGAAAATTCAGTTCTCTTCTCCTTCTCTCCCTTTTATACAATGCTACATTATAGAAAAATGATTAGAATACTGATAATGGGGGCAGGAATCTCTGTGTTTTACACCAGTTCATACCCTTTGTGCATGGTGTCTTTGCACATGCAAAAAAGTGCCTCGAATGCGGTGCTAGTGACCTTAATTTCAGGCGCACTATCTCGATTATCGGCTTTGCCCTTTCTTGTCTATCCTAGAAGTGGGGTGCACTAACAGGCGGAGGATACAAAGCCTGTTTGACTTTATCCTGGAGTGGCAAGGTAAATCAATCATCTTGACTTCCACTTTGAAATTAATGGGCCGAGTTGGGCTTTTATTTAATCTCGTCGTTGGGCCTTGGGCCGTCGAGACCACCTACAACAAAATGTAATAGTGAAAACCTGAGACGTCAAATCCCAAAACATGTGTGTATATAGATTCTAAATATAAATAATAAAACAATGTAACAGTAGAAAGGTCGAATTTTGGTTGAAATTGAAAAATCAACTTTCGTGACACATCTCATCTAGACCATGATGAGACTTGTCCCTCCTTAAAGCAACTGAGAAAATATGGTGTGCACTCAACGAATCATGATGAGACTGGTGGTTACCAATCCACCATTTATATGATCTCAGATAGAGACAAGAGAAAATATGCATGGAATTGGTGTCAAAGCATATGTTATGGGCAACTATATCAAGGTCACTCAGAATATTGGTTGAAAAATCATATTCACACATAAAAAGGAACATAAAATTCACATGGAGATGTGCAACTATTAATCATTAGGACAACCGAAATGAAGAAACAACATCAAGAACATGGCAAACCTATTACTAGTTCGACAGACATACAAAATAAAAAGACATTTTAATTCATTCATTTCCCTCAATCATAAATGATTCCCAATTTGCTTTAGGTACAAGATATCAATTAACTCTAAGAGGTTTTCCATGTTATTTATGATGAGAATTTCAGTGGGTAATGTATCCTCACTTTCTTATGGACCGGTGATGAAAATGGGCGTTAGAATCTTGAGAGGAAAAGTGTTTTGACTGGAGATTAAAATATTAAGGTTTTATATCAGCAAAGTGGACAAACAGCGTCTCCCACCTTTCGGGTGCTGTTTAGTGATTAAGGGGAAGATTCTTCGGACGTCTTTTCTGTCTCACCAGGAAAGCGACCGAGTGTCCTGACCACTAAAGTTTGGCTGAAAGTGGGTTCCTTCATGATAACCTTTTGAAATGTTTAGGTGTTGAGGATGAGCAAAACCAAGAGAGAAGCCATATCTATGGGCTAAAATAAGAATTCTTTTCTACCCCTTTTAAGACGACCAGTTTTTGTAGCTGAATGAAGCACTAATTTTATGTAAAACAGAGAATTTGTACAACCCCACCACCTAAATGATATTTCTTTAGGAATAAAGAGTACTAAGAAAATGAATAGGCACTTTCAGCTTCATACCAATTAAAGCCACACACCATTAAAACACATATTATATTTGATTATTTAGTATGGTTTATGGGGCAATCAAGACCTTCTGTCTTCCATTTAGTTCACATCATGTTGAGTGTTCCCTTTAATGTAGGGGGCGTACAAAACAAAACTTTGTACGTTGAAGTAAAATCCATGAACTTCACTCCATAACAAAACACCTAATTTTAGCGCTTTGTATTCACACTCACAACAATCGTGACATCATTAGGATGTCATCATGAATTCATTAAGCACATTTACTTGCAACTAATCTTGAGATGATCAAAATAAGGAGGCTAGCTATAACATGCTAGTTAACAAGTTCCAAGGAAAAGAATCTTGTCCGGTTCTATAACGAGGAATCAAATACATAAGGAGGCTGTTGGTTGGGCCAGCACAAGGACAAGGCAGATGACAAGAGAAAGTAGGAAACATTTGTCGGAGAACATGAAAAAACTTGATAAAAAAAAAAAAATAATGAGTGCCAAAGGATTTGGCGGTCTAGCTAACCTTGTGAACAACCTCAACAAATTTGGCGTTGAATCTGTCACCTCATGTAACATGGGCTGCTCTACCTGCACCTGTTAAAGCAATGACTTTCAACTTGTAGGGCACTAAAGTAGATAAATTCGTCACACAATAGGCACTCACTTGAGAAATGTGATGATTTTGGTTTGAAATTTCACATTTGTTGTTGAGTTGACTGACTTTGTAATTAAAGCAAGAGTTGAAGGAGTAATTTGTCTAAATGAAAGGAACAGGGTTTACTTTATGGGTTATGTGTGGGGTTGTTAGCCCCCTCGTGAGGATCAAGTATGGAGCCTCCAAAACTTAAATTTTATTAAAAGTAGTTTGGAGATTTCACACTTATAAATTCGGTTGTCCTACTATATCTTTATAAAATAAGATGTCGTATTTAAGGATTTTTAGAGGGGGTCCGATAAAAACATATAAAGTTGCAAGGTGCAAGAGTTTCTCTTCTAAATTTCTTATTCATTATAGTCAATTTTTTGCGACACTTGAAAATGGATGTAACTTTCACCACAAACTACTATATATTTTATGTGGTTGTATTTATTTGATTTATTCTATATCTTTATTGTTCTCGGTAATATAAAATTAAAACATCTAATTCTTAATAATTTTACGCTTTTCTTTTGTTTTTTGCCCAAATAAAAGAGTGAACGAAGGAACTGAAATACACTTATCAAATATAAAGAATATCTTTATACTTTCAAAAATATAGAATATATTGAAAAAAATTGAAACCAGCAAGCATACCAATATAATTCCTCTATTACACTATTACCCACTAAATAGTCTGAGGACAATTTAAGTCAAGTACCCTCCTTATCTAAGGTCAACAAATCTGAAAACTTTTTTTTTAAAAAAAAAAAAGAAAACAACCCAAAATTCCATCTGGGTAATGATTTTGCTTTCTTCTACAATTCTACCGGGAACTTTCTCAATTAGTAAGGGTTAGTCCTTATTTTTCCCCTTCAAAACTTACTTCTTAGTTCTTACATGATCGTCTTTTTACTTACGCAGGGGATAATTATAAATAGTATACATACGGATATTATCTATCCAAAACTTCAAATTGCACACAACACATTATAATACGACGGTGATTGACGTAAAGAAGGAAAAACAAACAAATAACATACAAAGAAAAGCTTGGTTCTCTAGGTGAAGATCTTTTTTTTTTTTTTTTTTTCCATTTTACAAAATATTGCAATGTCAAGTGGTCGCCCACGCTACGTACCGTATGCTGTATAGTCGAACTGCAGAGGTCATCGATGAAGGTCGTCGGCGGTCAGAGGTTGACGAAGCTCAAATGTCGCATTTCAGGTAGTTTTGGAAGTTCTGTGTGAGGAATTCGGTTGGGCTTTTTGAAGTACAACAACTTAGCCCGAAAGAGAAGGGCTTTGGTTGAGCCCATAATACAAACCCGTGAAATCAATTTGAGAAAAATCACTTTTTTGAATTTTACTATTTCTATTGGAAAGTTTGAAACACACATAATTGATTATAAATATTTTAAGCAAAGCTTAGTTAAACAAATGTTATTTAAGAGTATTTAACTTTTTTAGTTAAAAAAATAGAATGTATTAAAAGAAAAAAGAAAAAATAATAAAACATAATAGTGGTGCTAAAAAAGTAATGTATCGCCTAATTATTCATGCAAAACGCAAATAATCTAAATTTTCATGGGAAATTTTATGCTACATGCAAAATAAAAAATTTCTATGGTAGAGTTGAAGTTCAGTAAAATTTTTAAAATATTTCAAAACTAGCTTTACGTAGTAATTATGACACGCTTTGAACAAATTTTTTTTTTTTTTTTGAAAATGGCTTTGAACAAATAATTACTGGATAATTATGTAGTGCAAAATAAGATAAAATTATAATAATTGTAATTATGGATGGTTTTAGTGTGAAATTTTAATTCTATCATAATAATTTGTCCACGTAGTGTGGCTTATATATGTGTGTGTGTATGTATATTATCAATGGGTGTAAATGAAATTTCCTAGCTCTTCATATATACATAAAGAGCTTCTTCTCAGTACTTTGCTGATAAAAAATAAATAAATAAACCATTAATGAAACACAATACAGAACATTATTTCTTTTTTTTTTTTTTCTTTTTTTTTTTTAGTGAAATTTGCCAGGGACTATGCTCCGTTCCTCGGTTGCTTTGATTTGATTTGGGCAATACTATCCACAGCCACTGAGCCAATAATTAAGTCACATTGCTTGTAAAAATTTTTTCACTAACTGAGGACCCCAAACAAGGAGACAACAACTGAACGGATCATGACAACCAACCCAATACAAATCTTTGGGCAGAAATTAACCATTTCTCTTCTTCTTCTTCTTCTTTTCTCTCTCTAATCAGATTAGATGTTATTAGCAATACGAGGCCCAAAGACCATGTCCCACTGAAAGAAAAAGTCTATAAAAGTGGCATGTGCCTTTGCCAGAGCAGAGCATCCATCCACCTCTATAACACAGGTTTGTGCCCTTTTGAGGTGACATTGAAAGGGACCCCTTTTTTTTTTCCCTAAATCCTCCAAGAAATTCTTGGGTTTTAACCTTCTTTTTTCGCATTTAAAGTTTTCTACTTGAGAAGGGACCAAGCAAGTAATGGAATGAATAAAAGGGGACAAAAACCAACCTCACTGGCTGTGTTTTTGAAGAGGTAGATATGGGCTGTCGGCTGTCCTTGTGGAAGTGAAAGAGGCCAACCTAACTGGGTAAAATGGGCCACATTACCCACTATTGAAAAGGCTGAGGTAGAAATGGAATTATAGGTCCACAACCAAAAGGTACAAGTATTTATAGCAATAACAAATAAAGAAAAAAAACAAAATAATTCAGTGGTAGTAGCATGAGCTCTTAGCCTTTTGAACACCTCCCTCAATCAGCATAATTTGAACTTTTCCAATATCTTATCTCTTCTATTGTCCCAATTCCATTACTGAAAAAATGTGCCACACCAATGCAAGGCACACAGCCAACATATGAGCCCCAATATGATACAATTCCAAATAATTGAGAAATGGGAGCCGGATCATAACAACGTGAAAACAAGCCAAGCAGCTTAAAAGGTTACAAGAACAAACAGGAAATAGGTTGCTGGATCTTAATCAAGATAAGAGGTTATGTATGTGTGTATATAGGTTTTTCTCAAGTTTGACACCTTGGTCCGTGTGACACTTATAACATTTTCTATTTACGAATGTAATATTCTTCGTGTACTTGTTATAATGACCGAGAAAATTCATTAATAAAACCTAATATTTAATTGGGTTTAATTAATGAATTTATTTTTAAAAAAATATGATTTTTGTAAAAGTTGTAATTTTTATACAAAATTACGATAAAGTATGAATAAACGGCGTTTATTGCAAATTTTATGACAAATGTGATGAAATGTTAGGTATGGTAGAAAATATATTTTATGAGTTGAAATACTCAGAAATTTGTAAATAATACCTATAAAATGAATTTTATATTACAATTAATTAAAAAATTGTGATATAAAAGAAAGGATGACTAGAATGCAAATAAGACATAGAGGTTGTCCAAACCCTAACTAAGGGTAAAAAGAAAGCCAAAGCAATATAAGAATACTGCTAAGTAAAAACACAGATACAGAAGATGTTATGATTGACCTCTAAAATTGAATGAAAAGTAAGTTAAATATTTTTATACAGTCTAAGGAAGAAAATACACTGATTTGACCACGACAGTATAAGAAAAATACTGCGTGACTAAAAATTATACTATGCGAATTTTGGGCCCAACAAAGTGGACACTCCTTGGTTTGCTAATGGGTCACATGTCATGAAAAGTGACCCAATAGCATGTTGACACCTAGAGGCATGCTCATGGGTTACCATGAGTCACCAAATGGGATAAGGATACATTTAAGGCAAAGTTGTCACAAAAATTTTCTTTCTTTCTTCTTCCTCCATTTTCGGCAGCCATTGTTAAGCATCCAAGAAATTTTTCTCAACCTCAAACTTTGCAAAAATAACCCCAAAACAAGTTTTAAAAGCAAGCTCAAGGATTTTTACAAGATTTAAGGTAAAATTCTAAACTTTTTATTGAGTTTTTTTAAGGGATTTTTCATAGGTTGAAGGATAATATTAACCCATGGCATTTTTGCATAAAAAGGGAGTTTGAAAGGGAGCTCAAAGGAAATTTCAAGGCTAGAAATCAAAAGGAGGTTATTTTCGTAAGTTTTAACCTTTAAAGTTTTGAAAATTTAAGAATTTTGTTTGGATTTATATTCTCTCAAACCTATAAGAGTTCTTGAGCTTGTTTTTGATGAAATTTTATGTATATGTGATGAATGACATGGTCAAATGGTGAAATTTTAAATCATGGTGCAAAATGATAGTTTTTGCATAAAGCGATATTTTTGCAATTTTAAGGTTAAACTTTGTAAAAAATGAGGTTTGAGCATGAGGATAGTTTGATTTAAGCATGAAAGGGTCTCTGCAGGGGTAGATTTAAAAATTTTGAAAAGGATTTTTATAAAAACGTCCTAGGGACTAAATTGAAAGAAAACTTCTTTTCTCGGTAGAATTAAAAAATGACCGAAAATAACCCTGAACAGTGAGATTTTGGCAAACGTTAAAACACTAAAATTGTAGATCTCAACAAAACTGTTAGGCCTCTCAAATGGTTTGTGAGTTTTTGATTTTTCGAGAAACTATTAAAAGTGAAAAAATGTTAAAATGCCAAAAACGTCATTTTTCAAAATGATTTGAGGTATGGTACTTCAAATAAAAATGTTTCTAATTAAAAATAAGAAATTTTGGTGTAAAGTGAAAAATTTGAGCCCGACAGGCAAAATTGTTAAAATTTTCGGTTTATGGGCTAAACCGTAAAGTTTTATGAAAAAATGGCATAAGAGTGAAATAAAGTGATACGAGTGACTAGGATATTATTCTTAAGTTAATATGTGGCTGTTTTTCCTAAAATAACGGATCGAGTTCGGATAGGTCTATAGGGCCACGAAGGGCAAAATCGTCATTTTTGTCTGAATAATCCGAATAGCTCTAAACAGGTTTCAGATAAGGAAAGAAAGTGATTAGAAAGATTCACACCATTCGTAAGTGATGATAGGGTAGAATTAGAAAGAAATAAGAAAACCAGTATTTGTAGAGTTGTGTATAGTTATACAACTCAAATAATTAAGTAACCAACGTTTTGTAATGAAACGTATTGGAATTGGCTAATGGTTTTGTAATTGGCCAACAGGATCCTAGGAGTCTAGGAGAAAAAAGACTGAAGTTGTTTTTGCGGTGCTCAAAAGTAAGTAAGTTTCCTTCCCGCTTACGGTATGAAATGATCGGTGTAGAATGTGTGTATATATACATTAATGTATATACTACGATGTAAACTTGTATGTTGTTATGAAATGGATGTCTAGAGGTATAGAATCGATACCTATGTGTATACGATTAGAGTACCTAAGTGTATAATATGTTATGTATTGTTATGTACCTTGTATTATGTACCTACGTGTACGATAATGAATACATGTATGTATGTGAAGTAGATACTTGAGTGTACTTTGCTATGCATACGAACTTATATATCATGGATAACATGTGATTATCATTTCATGTCTGGTATGACAACCATATTAAATGAATTGGTAAATATGTCACTAGAAGTTAAGAAAAGTGTTGTACCGACTCCCGAAGTAAGGGGAGTTTAAAGGATAAAATATGGTCACGGTGTTACGTAAACCTAAATAAAATTGCGCAATTGTTCGAACACTTGGGCCCTAATGAAAGATAAGAAATGATCAAGATAAGAAAAGTTTATAAGAAAGCATAATTGAATTATGCATTCATTTGATTATCTATGTGAGATTTATGAGACTTACTAGGCATTAGCTCATTAAGTTTTTCATGCTGTACGTATTTCGACGAGAAGGTCAGAATAAATTTTAACGATGAGCTGGCGGACAGATGATGTGTGCAGGTCAAGTATAGAGTCCGCTACTGTATGTTTCTGTTGTATATATGTGTTAAGTTGTTTTGAAATAGAATGTTTAAAAAGAAAGAAAAAATGTTGTAAGAATAAAAATGTTTATGTAAATATAAGTGTGAAAGTATTTTGAGAGTTATCAAAATTATTGTAAAGTAAATTATTTATTTTAGTTTAAAAAAAATTTAATTTTTGCCCCCTGAATAAGTAAGAAAAAGTTTTATCACAACTGAAAAGATGGGTTGTAACATTTGTGTACCTTTTAACTTATTTAAATGTAACATTTATATGTGTCGGACTATATTTATTAAATATGACGTGTGAACAAATTAAGAGACACATGAACATACAAAGAAGTTATATTTATGAATAAAAAAATCTTATAAACATCTAATTGGTCCATATGTCTGACTGAAAATCATTCCTATATACATTCTAATCGCGAATACAATACAGTAATTAGTTGTAGATGTTACTATAGATACGCTTTAAAGGGAGAAAAAAATAGGTTCGAAAACGTCGGATAATGACCGACAGAATGAAGTATGATGAGCCTCGTGACCTTAAAAAGGTTCAAACTGGAATAGTGTGCTGGACTGAGTTAGAGCCTAGAGGACAAATCACATGAACCAACTTGGCTTTAGCACTTTCCAGCCAATAAAAAAATACTGTTTCGTTGCAGTAAATTTTACTTTTTCCTTTTTTCTCGACTACTCTGCTTTTTTTTTTCTGAAACCCTTTTTTTTTTCTGAAACCTTTTTCTTGTGTACATACTTCTTTGTTTAATAATACTCACTCGATAGCACAAACACGTGCACTTTCTCACTTTTTCCTTTTGTAATTTAACCAATTTTTCTTTGAAAATGGTGGGACAAACAAACATGCAAACAAAAACGAAACCTTTTTTTTTTCTTTTACAGATTTCAAATTCATATTTTAGAGTTAATTATAATCTGGCCGGTTTAACAAAAGGAGATGAAATGGCGATATATCTAAAATAAAATAGAGTAGAACTAAGAATGATATTCCACAAGGAAAAGAAAAAAACAGAAAAAAGGGCGCGAAAATTATTCCTTCGACGTTTCTTTCGTTTCTTTTTCTTTTTTTTCCCCTCGCTTTCAGAACACCAACTTCCTACAAGATGACAAGGGCTTATAACTTTTAACAGAAAAAGCAGCGAGATCTCGGATCGTTTCACCGATCAGATCCTTAAATATGAGCCGTTCGATGTCCAGGACGGCTTCGGAGACTTCGATCGGACAATCTCCCCATCCATGGACGGCATCTCCTGCTAGGTCCTTCCTCAGCACTCCACAGATAACTTCAAACAAGTCCTCCGATTCATCTCTCTCTCTAATCCTCCTAAACTCCGACCAAAGCTGCTGCAGCGACGTCGAATTCTCCGGAGATACAACCTTCCACGGCGGCAATTGCCGGTTCCGGTTGAGGATTTCGTTGATGGTGTCGAAAACGAGCCGCCTTTTGAGTCTGGAGACTTTGGAGGTGTCGTTTCCTTTGAGATATTGTTGTTTTTCTAACAATAGGAAAATGTCTGAATCTTCCGGCAAGTAATTGGCGGCTCGGACGATCTCCGATATGTAGACCAAATCAGAGTCCACCGATTGGTCGATTGACTTCGTATCAACGGACGAGGAGAGTGTCGATCCCCATATTGTCTCATCTTCTAACTCGGTTGGTTGATCTGAAAATTCAATAAAAAAAAGAACTTAATTATTTGACTCAAAATTTTATGAACAGGCCATTCAATTTTTTTTTCTTGGGAGTTGTATTATTCTATGGAGTCTCGTTAACTTAGGTACTGGAAAAATATTGAAGAAGGAAAAAGAAAAAGAAAAAGAAAGGTCATTTTCCTATTAACTCAGGATGACCCAACCAAGAATTTATAATTCCGACTTCACCATAAAAGCCCGTCATTATCAAACAACCCCACCTACGAATTCCAGCTAAGGTGACAAAAATTTAAGCTAAAACGAGTCCACAAATGCAAGCAATGAGATAAACTGTCATTACGGTAAAAATAAATGGCTGAGCTGGTGAAACGACGAAATTCATTGTACGGTTTTGTTGACACTGATGTGGCAGTGTTGATTGGACTGGATGACGAACTAAAACATCATTCATTGCAGTGGAAAAATAGCACAAAGTCTAACCTAGAGGGCCTAAAATGCAGTGTACCCAGAGCCTTAAGTTAGAACCATACGTCACCATAGTCAAATTGCAAAATCTAGACATTAAAAACTCAACGAAACAGACAAATTCTAAAGTTGATATTAAAAAAGAGGGCACAGAGTGTGAACAGTTTAAGCGTGACCTTTGAAATCAACGGCTCGCTTCATGACGGGGGAAGTAGACGACTCATCCTTGTAAAACGCCGAGTCAAGAACCGAGACCGGGCTCGATTGCAACTCGTTGGTTGCAGTGATCTCAGCTATACTGTGAAGCAGCTTATCACACCTCTCCAGCAGGCTTCGTCCTTCCTTGTACTCCTCCACTTTCTGTCTCTGTAGCAAGTCCACAGAAATTGTTTTTATTCACTTATTGAATCAAATATTTGGATAAAATTGGAATTTTAATGATGAAAAATTATTCACTCACCTCCGTATCGGTGGACGTACCGACACTGCACTCCGACATGGTGGACGATTCGTCCTCGACCGGAGGTAAAACTTTTGTCTCCTCCCGGTTGATCTCCGCCGTCAGTTTCCTGTTCCTTGGTGATCGATTGGGTGTATGTGGTTGCTCTGATGAAATCCTTCTTGAGTTGATCTTGGGGGAGTGGACTGGAGAAGAGACTCTTCTTTGCTCCACGACGTCATTACCTTTTCTTCGTATCTCAATGCTCAGCGGACTTCTCCTATTCGGACTCTTCACGCAACTATCGCTTCTCGCCGGCGGGCTAGAGTATCTGCTAGGGCTTTGATTCGGCGGGCTCCGGTCGATATCCCGCCGTTCACGTCTAGGACTCGCCGACGGCAATGAATCTCCGGGGAGATTCAGATTCCGTCGGATGTCGCCGATGGGTCTCGAACGGGAACTCGAAGGTGGCGGTGAATCCTTGCCGACTAGCCTCGGCGAACGACTCACCGGAGCCGGATATCTCGCCGGCTTGATGACGACAATGGGAGATTCGTCGTGTGAGAAACTCCTGTCGTAGACGAAGTTCCTGTAATCGATTTGGTTTGAAGAAGCTTTCCTCGAATGCAATAGACCTTTCAGTTGCAGAGCTTCAAGGATTTGCTTCAGAGTCTCCAAATCCTTGGAAGGCTCATCGATTCCTCGCATCTTTAGCCTCCTCTCGATCTCGCCGTAGACAGATGAAGTCTGCTTAGGCTCAGGGAAAAAGTCCGCCGAATCAAAGTAGCTCTTCCTCGGTCCAATCCCTCTATGGTAATGAGCTTTCGCCGGCTCGGCTTTGGCATACGCTTTCGGATCTACCGGTCCGAGAGTGCAAGTACTCAGAACTTCATTAGCCGCGCTGTCTCTGATTACATTGCTGGAAATGTCAGCGTGAGTCGTTTGTTGAGATTGCTTAGCCGGAAAAAGTTTGCCGTCAGAGAAGCGGTACTGATCCAGATCCTTGGAAACTCTAGACTCCGAAGCAGATCTCCTCAGCTCAGCTTTCTTCATCGGCTCGGGACCTGAATGCTGCAACGGTTCCAGTCCCATCAACCGCGCAATCACACTCGGCGATCGATGTTGCTGGTCCGCATCGTCTTCACCGCTCGTCGTCGAGTTCTTGCATCGATTGGCTGATAATATCGGGGAGTTCGTTCTTATCTCTCTCGGATATAGGCTTCCCTTGGCGTCGACAGTGGCTCTGCTATCCAGAGACAGCCTCGGAGCTTCTCTGGCGAACTTCCACGACGACCTGGTACCTTCTTTGAATTCAAACACTGGAAGAGGCAAAGGAGACTTCGGCGGAAGAATCTCCGACGTCGGCGAGGCGTGATTCTCCTCCACCGCAGATCGAAGCTCCCTTGCCACAGGAGGTTTCTTCAATCCGTCCGGTGACGGCGTTGATTTGGCATTGTGATACTTTTCCATATCCCTGGACACCGCTGGAGATCCAACGGACTTCTCCGACACCGGCGGTGAATCTACCGACTGCGAAATTCCAAAAAATCCAATCAAATCAATCTCAGAACAGAAAAATACAACAAATACAGAAACCAATCAGGGAGACTAACCACCGACGGAGGGAGGCGTTTGGCTGAGTAGAGCCGTTTTCCGTTGAGAATCTGGTTGCGGTCGAAGATCTGAAGGAACCCAGCCATGCAACCGATCTGCTTCTCTATTTGCTTCTCCAGATTCTGCTGGTCTTGCACCATCCCCGTCGTCATCTTCACCAATCCAAAAAAAAAAAAAAACCGAAGAAGAAAAGTCCCCCTTTCGTACTCACTCTTTCTATATATCCAAACACACCCTCTTCAAAATCTCTCGGCCTCTCGACGTCCTGATTTCACCGTTTCCATTTCGTTCTCTCTCTCTCCCTCTCTCACTCGTGTCCCCTCAGTCCCTTCCCTCTGACTACTAGTACCTTTATGACCAGCCACTCCCGCTTTTCTGGTTTTTGGGCGGACTTAATGGAAGCGTCGGGCTCTGGTTTGAAATCACAAAAATACCCTTCTTCTTTTTCCAAAGTGTCAAACTGGAACGTTGTTTTGTTTTCTTCTCTGAAAATTAAAATTTTGACAAATTGGATCCTCCTCCGCACAATGGCGGGCAATAAAATTTTTGGGACTCCCTAATTAATCAATTTTTTTAAGGGCTTGAAACGAACTCCATTTTTCTCTTTTCTTTTCTTTTTGTATGATTATATTTGGGACCCGCAAGTGAGCCTCCGTGGACGATGCGTCATACACGTCAGAATTAAACCCACTTCCTCGAGTTTCGTGCCCGTGTAAGGACGACTTAGTTTTGACCCGGTACGACATCGTTCCCAAAACCCCGTGGCCGGTGCTGCTTTCCCAAAAAAAACTATCATGTTTGAAACATCTGCACCGTCGGATGATGACCACAATGACGATGTAACACGCGGATGGATATAAAAGTTCTTAACGCGTACCACGAGGGAGTTGAGGACTTGATTGATAAAATAAATAAAAAAGATAATAAAATCGAGGGGTTGTTTTTTAATAGTTAATAGAGCTGAGGTCTTTAATCTTTGATAATGACTGGCTAATAAGAAGAGAAAGGTCAGAATTCAGACAATATCAAGGACTACACGTGAGCATTTTGGACAATAATCCTCAAATATCGTGAGTTTCTGTGTGTTTTCTACCTCAGTGGGTTGTCACCGGCTCGCCAATAACGGGACGGTCCGAGGCAGGCTCTCCAACGCACTCTCACTCACTCCCCACCAGAAGACGAACTGCCTTCGAGTTCGGTCTACCGCCACGTGGAAGGATTCCCTGCATCCACGTGGCGGATGGCGGTGATAATATGATAATTTTTTTGGGTTCATTCAATCATGTGCCAGGTGTAATTTTTGGTGGAGATGGGGGGAAAATTCCAAGGGGTTACGGTTCTTCGGACAATGCCATGGCTCACCAACATTCTCTTCTAAAATTCTTGTGCAAGCGAACGACAAGTGTAGGAGCAAGTTTAGGACAATGAGGTTTGGATTTTTGGAATTTTACGTGTCTTTTCTGCATTATTTTAGTTGTAAAGTCTCTTAGAGGTATATCCCTTTAGCCTCTAGCCCTCTACTTAGTAACGTCCAAAAGCCAAGTTTCGATTGTCGGAAAATATCCAAGACATGAGGAACGACTTCTTTGTAAATACATATACATACATATATATTTATATATATATATTGTCACATAAGATTTGTGTGAAAGTTTGGACTTCTATACTTCAATCCATAGTCTTTTAAAATTTACTGATAATTATGAAAATCGGTGGCAATCGATTAAATTTCGGACCCATATATAGTTTATTAATTGTATGAATTTGGCTCAATGTAATGAATGCATGCCAATACTAATTTAGGATACATTTTTTTAACTCTATTTGGATGAATTCCTTTTTGTTATGCTCTCTCTAATCAAAATCGTCGTGGATTTGACTTCAAAAAAAAAGGCTAAAAAATAGAAATATATAAGGAAAAGTTCCTAGTTTTGTGTAAACAGTTTACTATTCACGGTGGTTGATGGACTTAATTGATGGCGTAAACGCATTAATTTACGACAATGCTGTGGTAATATTGCCCTCCGGATCTCCCTCAACTTGAACAAATTCGGGGATTTTCACTTTCCTTGAATATCTGTTATGAATCTCCTAAATTTTGTCCCTCTTTAATTGCCATTTAGGCCTTAAAGTAACGGTAAACTTACTTCTATGACAAATCGAATCGATTTAAAATTTATATTTTTGGGGGCCTCTTTGCTTGTGATTTAAGCAAAATGTAACACTTGCTATAATTATATGCAAGGTTGGTAAATTTTGTGGATCTTGGTTTCTATACAATGCACACAATCCAAGTCTGTCTATGGGGATTAGAAACAAAATGTGCTTAATTTTTTTTTTTTTTGATATAAGGAGAGGAGGAATGCCACATATTTTTGAGTGGGGCTAAATGTGACTCGAACCTTTAACCTATGGTTGGGGTGGAGGGACTTGCAACCAACTAAGCTACCCTCACTTGTCAAAATGTGCTTAATTACAGTCTTGATAATTTGCTTAAGAATGGGCACTATAAATTTTACCAAAAAGATGAGAGTATTACTAAATCTAGTTAATGACTTTATGCGAAGCCAACTTGGAATTGTTAAATATAATCAACACCAAATCTATATGTAGAGAGTTTAATGAAAACATTGCTAACATGAAAAATAAATTCTCGTACGTCACGAAAAATAAGTCTTATGACAAACCTTCTTTTTTTTTTTTCCTTTTTTTGAGAAATGAATCAATTTATAAAATATACAAAGCTGAAAATTGTTATGAAAATCACGTTGATATGATGTTGAGGTTTGTTGTTTTTTTTAATTGAAAATAAAGGAGAAAAACAAAAGAGTAACAAAATGCATGGTTTAGTTTGTTATCTTAAAAGTCTACATCATGCTACCAAATAATCATCAACAAAAAAAATCGTTTCACCTCCAAAGTCAATTTCAAGAAATTTAAGGAAATCCCGCATTCGTCTCTCCTGTTTTGTTTTGTTTTTGTTTTTTTTCATAATAATATCAGATAACAGTATAGTGTCATTTCCACAGTTCCACCCTGGCAATACCAGTCCTCCTTAACGGTCTCAAAATGTCCTCTAGTAAATTCCATTTTCTATCTTTTTTTATTATTTTTTGGTTTACTGGACGCAACTGCTACACTGCACATACATACATGCATAGATCCGGATCTGGGCATCTCCCATAACATGGAAACGCAAAATATTCCTTTCTCGGAAAGTCAGTTTCCTACTAGCCAAACAGGGGTAAAATAATCACCCCACAGTCACTTGTATGGCTGGGGTTCTCATTGTGCTGGGTGTGGGGTTCCAATCATCAAAAAGCAAGGGATCAGTCTGCCAACCCATGTGGATTGTCTTTAAGCAAATTCCCCCCATGAGCTTTCTGGTTACTCCATGTGAGCCTACAATCTTTTGTGGTCATGGCTAGCTATATATCTCTCCCACCAATATTTCTTATCTTAATAAACCCAACATCTGTTTCATCTGTCTTGTCTATGTAGTTTAATAATCATCCTGTATTGTTCAATTCGAAATTTTGCTAACACATGCTTAAAATTTAAGTCTGGACAAAATTCTGCGATAAAGGATGTTGTAGTATCTTGTCAATAAGATATAATTGCCAACCATATTCAACATTATATCAAATTAAGAACAATACTTGATTGACATGTGAGAGAAAATAGAACCTCTATAAAATAGTATCTTTTATTCTATGATATGATTCAAAAAAGAATTGATTAAAAAGTGAGAAAGGAAAATGAAGATGTTTTGTTTTAACAAGTAGCAAAATGGCGAAGACCCTGGTGGAAAATATGCAAATAAGAAAACAAACGTAAAGCTTAAAGGGTGGATGTATATTTAGACTCTATTGATAGGGTAAAAATTTTTACGTGGGATTTTTCTTTTAGATATGGTCTGTCTTTTTTAATATGCATAAAAAATCACTTTCATAATAATGGATAAAAATTTACATGCGTGATGAATCCCTCTTAGGATCTGAGCGGTGCATGCTTAAGAGTTAAGGCCATTAGAACAGAACGGAGAATGAGAAAAGAAAGCATGCACAACCTCTCTCTTCTCTTTTTCATTTTAATCAATTAGTCCACATGCATTTCAGATCATATTCATAAAGTACTCTTTTCATAAATATATACAGTTTTCTTCCCCTTCCTCCTCTCATCTGACCTCTGATGGTAAAACAAAAGTAGATCATATATTAAAAGATTGAAATAGTGAGTTCTTTGGTTATAAGTGGATTTTTTTTTTTTTTTTGTTAATGTGGACCCAGGACCATCCTCAAGTTCCAATGTCCTGGTTACATGAATATGGTAAGACTAGCACAGTTTCCAAACCTGAAACTCCCATGTTCTCTCTCACCAACCCATCTCATGATCTGCACACATTCCTTAATAGCCTAATGGGTTAAACTAGACTGCATTTTCACATTCCTCTGCTTCCTATGTTTTAAAGGAAATAAATAAAGGGAACCCCTAGGAAACCCTATGATTTGTGGCACTACAAGCCTTATAGGAGGCCAATGCCCCTCCAGCTAGCTTCTGTATGGTCCAATAATATAAGGTGTATAGGGTGATAGCAATTATCAAATCTTTGTTTGCCCATTTATCAGCTAATTAGAATTATCTCATGTTAAAGTTCGGACTAGTCAACTACTTGTAAGATTTTTTGTTTGTCAATATAATATTGTTCATATATTTAATTTGTATAACACCCAATTTGCTAATTTAGTAGAACGGTTAATAAGACGTACTCTGATATATGTAATTGATAGTTACACTTCAACAAATTGAAAGCTATATAAATGTAAGAACGATGTTATAATAGTGAAGAAAACTATTACAAATATTAGACCGGTGGATGTCAAATTTAAGACTTTCCCTTATCGTTGAGGCTTATAGATAAGAGGGAAAAAAATAGAAGAAAAGAAAATGTAGATTTATGAATGGAGCACTGGCTTATAACCGATGGGAATGTGCCGTTAATTTCTATGCAATACTCCCTATTCTAAGTCTACGATGCCCATATGCTTTGAGAACTTCTATGCATTTATTATATTATAGAATTTAGCTGATTGGAGGAATGGAATTGGGAATGACAACTTCAATCATGAAGAATATGTGATTCTGATTCCTCTTACTATGAATTTTTTTTTTTAAATCGTATTTCATAGTTATACTTGTATCCGTTGCTCCACATCACATGTACCTTCTATTTTATTTTTGTTCCATGTGTTTCTTAATCGTGTATAGCATAAAAATAGAAAAAAAAAAGTAAATAAAAAAATCTATGCTTGAACCCGTTGTCTGAAGTATTATGATAATATATATATATATATATATATATATATATACACCTCCAACCTGAGCATCTACGTCCTTTAAAAAAAATGAACATCTGCTATTTTTTTCCTTTTTCCTTTTTATATTTTGTTATCCTTTCGTCTTGACTCTTGATGATTCTTTATGGAATTTTCTTTTAGTTTGCGATAGATCGTTTATATTATTATTTTTATTATTATTATACACTAAAAGGAATTCCTTTAAGAATTTGATTGCGCCTATAATCAATCGTGTTGTTATTATTAAAATATTCTTTTGCCGGTTACATGCAATGATTTCTCCCTCTTCTTGTTCTTCTTTTCCCTCGAGAAAAAAAGTCAAATATTTTCTACAATGATTGTATCATGCCTAATGATCCTAGCCCGTGACATTCTCTTAAAGTGATTTTGGATTATTACATGAGCTTAGGCCCACAGTTTTTCACAAAATATATGTACATATATATAATGTAAATATGTGTATGACATAACATAATAAAAAAGGTGTTATTTTTCCCAATAATGTTGAGTTCAAATGACTTTCAGATGTTGTGTATAAAGGATTGTGCGGAAAATTCCTTTATTCAGTCGTTTAAAACAAATGGCAAAAAACCTTCTTTTAATTGCTTTTAAATATCTTACAGCATAAAGATTATGAAATTTTAAGGCACTATGTATCTGCTGGGAGTATTCAGGTGGATATTATTCCTATGGAGAATCCTCTTCTGGTTTAGGCCATATTTCATTAGTTATCTTAGAATTAGACTATCCTTTGAAAAGATGCTACTATAAATCTCCTTTGTTTAAAAGAAAATTAAAGATTTGATTATGTGTAAGATTTTTATGGAATAAATGTCAAGCGCCAAATGGCTGCCAAAATTTTCTCCGTTTATTTATTTATTGGATACCAAAATGTGCGAATAAAGTTCTTCCACATACGCATCAGGCATATTTTATATTATCTTTTTATTTTGGAAAATAATTAAAAAAAAAAGATAATTGCATGAAACTGAATGGATAAATCTATGCACA